>JAODVN010183280.1:0-13032 GCA_025434125.1 Chologaster cornuta
GAGAGAGAGAGAGAGAGAGAGAGAGAGAGAGAGAGAGAGAGAGAGAGAGAGCTATCACAAAGCAAACTGTGCAAAATGTATATAGAGTCCATTCAACAGGAAGAAAAGAAATGATCTTAGGAAAAGCTCACATTTAAAAGACTGACGCATTAAATGCAGGAATGTGGATAGAAATGCAGAATCACACAGTAGACAAAAGGAGTCTTGTATCAAAGGGAAGAGACCATGAGATAAAAAGTGTCAGAGGCATTAGGGACAGATATTGTGGTGGGCCTGTCTGTACAGAACAGGGATAAAGAGATTTGACCAGATTGCCTGCATCCCCAGAACAATACATGTCCACCCTCTCACTATTTATGTCGGTAGACTGTAGTAGTGGGGGACTTACGTGAAAACATCAACAAGGTTACTAATCGGACATAAAAACCAAGTCATTTTTATTAAAAGGTGTATAGATTTCCTTGTTTTTATAGACACACACACCCCCAACCCTACGATGACACACACACACACACACAAATGCACAGAAAATGTCATCGAAGTGATATCATAACAAAAGCAAAAGCTCAAAACTATGGCTATAGCTGAGTAAATGAGACATTGTCTCTCACTCTGCCATGTGTTTGCAACATGCGTGAACCATGCGTGAACATGCGTGAACCCCTGATATTGACACATAGCTTCCAACACACGCATGAACACACTCTGTGTGTACAAAAAACACACATATCCACGTGACACATGGAAGCTTGCCGAGAAGCGAAACATGTGTGTGTGTGTGTGTGTGTGTGTGTGTGTCAGAGAGAAAAATTGCTCAAAAGGAAATCAGGATAGGTTGGATGAAGAGAAAGATAGAGATGTAAAAGGATAACACAGCAGAGAGCAAAGAGAGATGCTCTCTCACAAGGCCTGGTAACTGATTGGAGGCAATGATAAACTGCTACACAGACCTTACTCAGCGTCTGTTCTTTCTTCTTAATCTCCCATCATGGCTCTCCCCCTGCCCCCGCACACATCTGCCCTCCCCCTCTATTTCAACCCTTCAAGTTCAGGGTTGGATCACTAGACGGTGTTTGTTTAGGGCTTTAACTGGCGGCAGATTAGGTGAAAGGATAGAAAACAAAAAAAAACATAGGTAGCAGTAAAACTACTCTGCGTTATTACGCCCTTTATCTCATCTTTATATTAGATAAGGAAAGCGTGTGCTCTATTATTTATATGTACGCTACGTTAACAGCCTCACGCTACCAGCTCAGCTCTTCTCCAGGTTCACAGTAGGTGTCTGGGAAAAAGAAACGCATGCAGATGCTAGGCAACGTTCTATACGAAGAGAGAGGGATATGGCACACACACACACAAAGCCGGAAAGGAAAATCACTTCCAGCATCTCACTACCAGTCACATGGCTCATTGTCTTTTCAGGAAGATGGCAAATAAACCTTTATTGAGCTGCATGGCCCTGAGGTCGCTTGAGAAACCTAGTGCCAGGAGACTGATTTTGACCTCATATAATCAAGCCCAAAATACATCTAGTAAATACCTGTTTTAGTTCAATCAGGCAGCACATTTTTATGTTTAGAAAAGAAACTAAATGTTCCCATATTTTTCCTTATTTCATTATTATTACATTGTCAAGGTGACTCTTTATTCCACTGCTTGTCTTGTCTGTAGTCAGGGTTCATAGTATGGATGTTGACACGTGTGTTTGTTATCTCGTTTCAGGCTAAGAAGGGAGCGTCTACACCATGAAGGGCTTTCTTATCCCGCTGACGCCCGTCCTTCTCCTCCTTCTCCTGCCTGATGGATCCCTGTCAATTAACTGCCCTGAAGACTGCTCCTGTTCCCAGCCAGGCAGGATCTTGTGTTACCAGCGACATTCTTCTACCATTCCCGGGGGTCTGCCCCAAGATACAGAGGAACTCTTCCTCTTTTCCAATGGCATCGAGGGCTTAGCCGCCGAGCACTTTGACGGGCTGGGCGAGCTGAACATGCTAGACCTCAGTCAGAACAAACTGACCGAGCTTCCAGACATGGTCTTCGAACCCCTGGCCTCCCTGAGAAACCTGGATTTGTCATCCAATCAGATCACCCACATTTCGAAGGAGAGCTTCCACGGCCTGGCCATGCTGGAGCGCCTCTATCTGTATAACAACCACATCAAGAGTATCCATCCGGAAGCCTTTGACGGACTGCGGAACCTGCTGGAGCTCAAGCTGCAGGGGAACCAGCTAAACTATATACCTACTCTCGCCATGCCCCAGCTCCTTCTGCTGGATCTCCGATACAACGTCTTACCCACCCTAGGTCCTTCAGACCTCCAGACCCCTAACCTGGAGTCCCTCATGTTGGCAGACGTCGGGCTGACAAGCATAGATGATGACCTAATTGCAAGTCTGGGGAACCTGCATGACTTGGATATCTCAGAGAACCTGCTGGAGACATTTCCTCCAGCACTGAAAGATGCCCGTGGCCTGGTCCGCCTAATCCTTGCGAACAACCCTATGGGTCCTCTAAAACTTGAGGACCTGCAGAACCTTGAGAATCTTCAGGAGTTGGACATCAGCAGCCTAAGTCTGCAGAGCCTCCCAGAGGCATTCGCCCAGCTTTTCCCCCACCTGGATAAACTTAAAGTAGCTGAGAATCCCTTCAACTGCCTGTGCAGCCTTGCTTGGTTCCCCAGCTGGCTGAGGACCCAGGGCATCATACTGGAGAGAACTGAGGAGACTCGTTGTCACTTTCCTCCCATCATTGCCGGCAAGGTACTGGAGAGGCTGCAACACAGGGAGTTTGGCTGCCCCACTACCACCACGGTAACGACCACCACAGTCAGGACCAGCACGTCTACGCCTGTTCCTGTCACCACGCTCCCGAGCACGACAAGGGCTGTGCTTCACCCCCAACCCAGTGACAAGCCTGTGAAAAGGGTGAGCGACGCTGTCCATGTACCCGTCCCTACCTCTCCAAGCATCATATACCCAGCAGTAGAGTCCCATTTCTGCCCCCCCAGCATCTGCATCAATGGCGGTACCTGTCGGCTGGACCGCCACGGTGAGGTGAAGTGCACGTGCCCGCGCGGCACTGCCGGCATCTTCTGCGAAATCCGGGTGCACCACCCGCCTTCAACGCCTGAGGTCGAGGCGTCCACGGCGACGGTCACCTTGGACGCGCCCGACATAAGCTGGCGTGAGGTGACCTCCACCTCCATCCAGCTGGACCTGCACCGCTACATAGAAATGCGGCCGCACATCCGCGGGATCCGTCTCACCTTCCGGAACCTTTCCGGTCACGACCGCAGGCCGATGCAGCTCAACCTGCCCGCGTCCTACCCGGAGTACACGCTGCGCGGCCTGATCCCCAACTCCACGTATTCTGTGTGCGTCAGTCCGCTGGGCGCCCCTAGCGACGTGGACAGTGCCTGTACGGAGGCTCTCACCAACGAACTGCACAGGAGGGAGCGGCTGGAGGACAAGAGGCTATCCACCATGCTGGTGCCTGCCCTGGCTATACTGCTACTGCTGGTACTGATAGCAGCCGCAGTCGGGGTAGTGTGCTACCGCCGCAGGAGGGAGTCCAAGGGCCACCTGGACCTCGAATGCAAGCCTTCCCCGCTAGAGGAGGGGGTCAAAGCTGGTTCAGACAATGGCACACTGCCTCAAAAGAAACCTGAACTCTCGCTGCCCGAGCCTGTGGTTCAGAACAGCAACCTGGAGTATGAGGTGCTGCTATTGCAAGACGACTGTATGGCAAACAATAAGTCCTCATACTTCTGACACCTACCTCAGTTCTACACACAGACTCAAAGGAGGCTCCTTATTGTCAATATCCCTGCAGGGGAACGCAGACACCTAAAACAATTCCCTTCGGTTGTTTATCTAGTCATGAAACAATTAAAGAAATGATTTGAAGGGAAATGACGTGCCTTGACATGGTTCTGCATTGCTCTCACAAACGGCTGGACTGGTAACCCCTTTGCAGACCTGCTGTATGGAGCAGATCACAGGCCAGGTGATGCTGGTGTGTCATAGGCATGGGCTGGAGCTTAAGGTTAGGAGGCACACTGTCCTCCTTGTCCATTCAAAATAGATGCGCGCACTGAAATGGGGACGCACTGCCTTTATGTAGTTTTAATGACTAAATGCTATGTTGGCTTTTGATATATTTTTTAGCAACTCAGCTCTACTCCAAAGGCAGGCATGCTTGCCATGAATGACCTTCAACCCACCAAATGAAGAGAAAGATTTATTTGGTTGTAATGCTCTTGTGAAATTGTTTATATACATACTGTATACAATTGTTTCTTGATGTTATTTTCTCTCTGTGAACTACAGTAGATTACTGTCGAAGCATCAGCCCCTTACCACTTGTGACTAACAGACACAATAGCAGATTCAAATCTTTGAAGATTAAAAAGCATTTTGTACCAGCAAAGTAAATGTAAGGGCTTTGCCCCCAGGTTGTCAGACAGTCTAAGTAGATGTAAATCGGAGCAGACTCAAGACAAAATCCCCCTTCCTTAGTCTTCAATCCCTCACCCTCCATCCCTACCACAAAGAGAGCGTAGGCAAGATTACACAAGTTACAATGGGAATCAGCTGACTAATACCTCTTGTTTTTCCACGAGGGTTGAGTGAAAATCCCCCTTCAATCTTGCCTCAAATACAAGTACACGTTCACAAAACTACATATATTGGTAGTTTGAAGTTTGAAACACAGCGGGGAAATACAACTTGTATTTTTACTCCCTACGAATGGAAAATTGCTTCAACCACAACTGCAAAAGAACATTATATTTGGCAGGGCCTGAGCAAAGGAGATTTTTGGTTGTGGTTCCCGATTAGTTCCCTCTGCATACTGTATGGCTGAAAACCATTAACCATTAATATGTCCTTGGCAAAGGGGGCAATAGGGCTCCAACCAACGGAAAGTAGCATAGTTCATAGATATAGTGTATAGGCGTGCTCTTTAGTTTAATACAATAGAGCAGGTAGGGGGACCATCAGTAAAGGTTGTCATAGAGACTGCTTAGATCTGAATCTATGAATAGGGAGAGACAAGGTTTTAAAGTTAACCATTTGTATGCCTGGTGCTAACCTGCCTTGGTTGAAGATCTGTCTTTGTGGTGTGTGCGTGTGTGTGTGTGTGCGTGCGTGCATGCGTGTGTGTGTTTGTATGTGTGTGTGTGGGTGCATGCAGATCTGTCAACATAAATGATAAACCAAGAGCATGTTCAGGCAAAAACCTGCAGACAGCAAGTTACTGTCAGTTCCCCAGTTCTGTGTCCACATGCCATTGGGTACACATCCAACCCCCAACTATACTTCACTTAAACACACCAAACACATTTGTAAAAATGTCTGCACATTCCAGGGCACAATAATAAAAAATGTATTTCTATTTTTATCTAATTGAAAACAAACAAAAAATGAAATGATCGAACTGGAATGTTTGTTTGTAAAATAGCATACATTGAGGATAACCAAGTATTTTCAATGTGATCATTTTTCCCTGTTTATTTTGGGAAGCTCTTTGTTGTCTTTGTTTCTTTTGTTGTTTTGCAATTCATTGAAGTTATTTGTACAAATGAGAAAATAATGATATTGTGAAAATAAAACAATTAACCCTAAAAAAGCAAACAATAGCGTATTGTATTTTTCACTTTAACCCTGTGAAATAAGTCAAATTGATTCTTAGTTTGCTTTCTAATTATCAATACTTCCAGTATTCAATGGAAAGAATAAAAAGAAAAAGGCATTGGAAGGACGAGATTAATATTAATAAAAGTATTAGTGTTATCTGATCAGAAAATATTTGGTGTGGCTACAGTACAGGTTTGTACAATGGCTCTGCAATCCTTCCTGGAACAGTGTGTAATGTGTAGTTGTCAAACATTGTTTTTGTGGCTGTTACTAGCAACAAACTATATTAAATCTTTTCACAGCGGTATTCAAGGTGGCATGATTACAATTCCAAGCTTTGTATGTTTCAAAACAGCATTATAGACTATATTCTTTATCCAACAGAGCCCCCTTTTCCAAGTATTGTGTTAAAATAGATTTAGAGCTTCCTTGTAATATTTCTCTCCCTTCTTAGAATATATTTCTTAATTACAAAAGCTGGAGGCACAATAGAGACATGGAGATATAATGCTCACTCAGGCTGAGGTATAACATTAGATTTTTACCAGGTGAGTAACTCCCCACCTAACGGGGTTGCATTGTTTGCTAACCACCAAAATAAATGAGCTGACCACCCATGTGTTTTATAGGTGGGATGCTGGCGGAAGACTGACGCGGCACGCACACAAACAAACCCACACACACAACCAAACAGAAGCGCGTGTGCGCACTGTGCAGACTTCCCCCTTCACACACACAGGCCCCAAACACCACGTTCCAGCAGGACCCTGCATGGCCAGGTCCCACAGTGACAACACAAACACATAAAGCAGCAGTGTTGCCATCATGCAGTCCCTCTTACTTCAATTTGTACAGAAAGGAAACATCCCAGTCACCCAGCGTGGAGAAACAATGCACCCCCTGGCGGTTGCCAGACCTGTATAATTGTTTCTTTTCTCCTCGTTCTTTTGCCACCTCGCTACCATGTTCCTGGCACTGCTTTCTCTTGTTGCTATTGTTAATAAACCCAATAAACAAGTATCGTTCATGGTGGTTCAGCCTCCACTGACCTCCCTGCTGTTTGACAAATAAAAAGGGAATACTAAGGGACCATGAATAGCCTTAATTGTTAGCATATGTCTGACTCTAGGGGCTGCTATAGGTAAAGCAGGGTGGGGGCAGGATAGGTTATACGGCTATGGCATGTGGATAACAGCATTGCCCAAGGCGGAAATGGCCATGGCACATTCATGTGCTGTAAATGATGGAGCCGGAAACCTGAGGCAAATGTGTGTGTGTCCCTTTCCTTTCGATGAAACAGTCTGCCCTTTCTTCTCTTTAAGAGTCCTGGTGGCTGGCTCAAAGCCAAGCCTGACGCTGACACACTGCTACTCAATGGACCCCATTGTCGTTCCGAGAAAATCTTTTTTGTTGTTATCTATTTAAAAAAATGTGCGAATGCATGTCATTACTAAGTAAATTAAATATGTTGCACGCTTCATGCATATTTGTATCCCCCTCATACATTATTCAAATCTGCTTCCTCCTCCATCAACTTCTCTATTATTCTGTCCCTTTGTTTCCTCCCGGCATCGTTTCTAAACTTCTAAATTTCTGGGTCGCATGAGACCGGGTTGATGTGATAGAGCGCCTGGTACCATATAGACATACAGTAGGCCTACACACAATGTTATCGTGGAGCACTGCCCCCCACCCATATGAATAATCTTCCTGATAACATGCCACTTGCCTGGTAATGGACAGTAACTATGTAGTGAATAGTCAAGGATGTCATTCACAAACTTAATCTGAAGACGTTTGCACGTTTTACCTTCACAGTGCCCTGTATTGCACGTGCTACTGTAGTTCAAACCTGTTGATGATCTGATGCTGATATCACATTGTTGTCAATTTGGACATGCTACACATTGCTAGAACAGTTGTATTATACACAATTCAATCGTTTAGTTAGCATAGAAAACTAGCAGCAACGTACTCAGTATGCCTATGTAAACAAAAAACAAAACCATTACATTTAAGTGTCCACAACTGCCAATTACTTTCTTATATTCCTTTAGTTAATTGATCAAATTAACCAGTGTTTTCTTCTTACATATGAATCCTAGCTGTGAATATCCTCAAGTGTCCATTAGGGAGAAGCGGGGGTAGTGAAAGGATGAGAGAGGGCCTGAGACCTGCACACGCCTGCCGGTGTCGCTAACCCCGGTGTTAAGTCACCACACGGCTCATAAAAGCGGCTCCAAAATGATCATAAACATGTTGCAGTTATCCCGACAGTTATCCTGTCTGTGAACTCGTAAGTCTCAGTAGAGAGACTCTATTCATCCATAAGAACAGTCAGCATACAAACTGACTGAAATAGACTGACATGTGACCTGCGTGAAATATGTGTCAATTCCAAAAGTAAAAAAATAAATAAATAATCTAATAACAGTATATATGGCACTTTATTCAGCACTGTCTGCTTTTAAATGTGCTTTACAAATAAATGTACTTGGCTTTAGTTAACTTTGCACTTTATTAGAAGAAAAAAAAACAATAAAATAAAGAAAAGATAGATAGAAAATGTCAGTGGGTGGTTGATGCTTGCACTGGACAACACGTATGAAAAAAAACCCCAGGACTAGACATTCTGCTGTCCTTTTATTCATTCTATGTTCCTGTACTCCCCACAGTAGTTCCTCATATAAAACCAGGGCAGTGATGTCTGTCCCCACCTATGGTAGAGTGCGTGCCAGTACGAGCTGTCAAGTAAATAAAATAACCAGCTGTACGTTAATATGTCAATCAATTGGTACTGTGTAGCCGATCGTATTGGGGGACGGGGGGGAGGGCGGAAATGAAAAAAGTAATCTTAAAAGCCCAAGGCAGCCACAAGCGTCAAAGCAGAGAAGCAGGGGAGATGGGGAAAGCAGAAGGAGGTGAATAACAACTCAGTGAGGTAAGAGATCAGAGGTACTGCATGGAAATAAGTAAAAGGGATGGTGAGGGTGATAGACGGTGTTGACGAGATGTTGGGCGTATGTGTGTGCTTACAGTATTGTGGCGATACCCATGACTAGTTATTTCCCACTTTCAAAAGCTGCTCTTTGGAAGTAGGTTTTTGATCCTGGAGCCCCAGTGGATGTGTGTGTGTGTGTAATGTATATATTGGGGGTGGGAGGTTACAACAGCATTAAGGCTTCCTAGAGCCAGCATTAGAATTATATAGCATCTAAACAGAACCTCTGTCATCCCTGGAACGGAGCCCAAATGTGCTTCTAATTTCACAGGAATGGAGGAACATTTGGGAGGGGGAATTTGATTTATTCAGCGTAAAAAAATGTAATAATTTGAATGTGGGTCTATTGGAGGTGGAGGCGGCAGGGGAAGAGCAAAAGTGGGGTTTGCAGGCTTTGGGAGGGGTTTTGAAGCGGCTGAACACATGGTGAAATAGCAGCGCGCTGCGCCGATAAAGACTCTTTCTGATGAGTCAGTCCGGTGGTTGCTATGATCCAGATGACTTCCTTTACACTGTTGGCAGATGAGGCTAGCTCTCAGTCTGATGCCTATTATGCAGAGTAATCCCCTTATTCTATAATGAACAGATGTCAAATAAAACAACAACTTTCTCTGGAGAAACTAGAACTGCAGGTAATTCTTGTTTTTATTACAATTTGATTTAAAAGCTCCAACTAAATTCCACACATTGGCGTTACGTAAACAACAAAGTTTCACAAATGAAACCTTTAAAATGAAGCCCTTGCTTCAATAAAGTTTCTATTAAACCAACATGAAGAAGCTATAATATAGTTGCACAATATCCAACAACTGTAACAAAGCAGTCCAACTTAGTAAGATGTGAACCAACCTTGATTAAGGTGTGTTTAGAGCGGATGTGAGGACATTGTTTACAGCAAACAAGAAGTTAGCTAGGTGCTCTATGTGGGAACGGAGCTGTGCTCCCAGTCACTGTCACTAAGCTTGTCACACTGTCTAGCTGACCGCAGGCTTCAGAAGAAGAGCTTCTCCACGCTGTCAGGAACCCAAACCTCAACACTTTAGACCTCAGACCACAGACAATGGTAAACATCACAGTGACCCGTGACACTAATTGGGGGCTGTCATCGTTGTGGCTTTGTTACAAAA
This sequence comes from Chologaster cornuta, assembly GCA_025434125.1. Taxonomy (NCBI): domain Eukaryota; kingdom Metazoa; phylum Chordata; class Actinopteri; order Percopsiformes; family Amblyopsidae; genus Chologaster; species Chologaster cornuta. Next base: position 9,765 of record JAODVN010183280.1, read on the forward strand.
TCAAAACTCATGCTCACACTTTTAGACTTATTTAGCCATGTTATTATATATTTATTATTCAGAGAAAGGGAAATCTTAGAAATAGGTGCATAACAGTACAAAGCACCAGTTTTTGTAGAATAGAGAAGGGCAGCCAAGCAAGAAAGAGAAAGAAACAATAAAGTAAATACATACAGGCAGCAGACATGCAAGCCAAGTTTTATATCATAGCGATTAGCCATAACTCCTTGCCTAAAGGCATACTGGAAACAATGGTAATAAGCCCCTCCGCTGGGAGATTAATGGACTATCACATTGAGTAAAGTATAGTCCCTGGGAACATTCACTCTAATAAAGCATGGAACCCGTTCATTAGCGGGTCATTTGGACGGCATCTCATGTCCCTTGGCTCCCTAACTCATCCCGACTGCTTTAATCTCCCCAGTGAAGCATCCAGCTTGGTCAGCCAGTTTGGCTTTATTCTTCTGTAACGGTTACTTAAGGAGGTGTGCCGTTTAGCCGAATGATCTGGGCTAAATGAATGGCGGTCATCAATGACACGGTGTAATGACGCCGTGAATGTCATTTTGGTAAACAAAAACCGTGTGTGCATACGTGTCTTTGCTGTTCTTTCTCTTCTGAGTGCCTCAAACAAAACTACCAAACTGTTTAAGAATAACCTTCCCATGACTACATGACAACAACAAAGCTCAATAAAGCAAACACAGATGCCTAACATTATTAGTATGAACACAATCACAAATAAATCATAAAGTAAATAATATATTGTTGTGTTTGAGCCTATCAAAACAACTTTTTTTCCCTAGGTCTCTCCAGGACAATCTCGTTTCGGGGGTCTTACGACACAGGAGCGCAGTTATTCCCTCCCTGCCATCTCTTGTCTTGACAGGAACAGGACTCTCTCCCGCAGTGCAAACCCGACGGCAACAAGCACCCATAACTTACACTGCATCGCGTTGACGGAGGAGCGAGCCGGGCAAAGCTGTGTGGTCACGTGTCCAGGCCTCTGAGCCCCCCTCCCACACACTTGGCATAGCAGACATTCATCACGCAGAGCTGTGTACACATCCTGCGCCTGCTATTAAAACTTCCCTTGCATCATGCCAGCATTGTGTATACATATCTGCAAATACCGCAGGCTGGAGCGGCGTTGGCTGAGGCGCACGCGCGCTCCACGTGGACTGCTGTCCCGGTGATGCGTGGAACGGGAGTGCATGGCGTTTCCTAAACGTGGTGGGCAAAGGCTTTGGAGCCAGGGACCCCAAAGACTGTCTCGCTGTGTGACTCGCCGAGCTACCACGCATTAAGTTTCTACAGTTAAAACAGGAAGAAATATATTCGCATTTAAGTCACCACCATTTAACAGACAACATTTATGGAGATGTTTAATATGGCTAGATTCAAATGAAACATTTAATGAAATCATCACAGACCCCTTGGGGGGTCCAAACCCACACTTTACTCTCGGCTCTTGGACAGGCCTGCTGGATTCCTATTTGTGAGTGTTTACACTGTGAGGAGGGCGGCGACAGGCACGGATTAGGGAAGATGTAATCCTCTTTATTCCAACGTGTCTGCATTAGACCGTTTGATTTACGTCGGGCTTTTAAAGCATGGAGATCCCCTTTCTAAACCGTCTGAGATGTTAGGAGGATACATTGTCTGCCAACCGATTTTATTGTTGAAAGTTGTCCTTACATGGTACTGCCTGATATTCCTGCTCAAACTGAGCATTTAGAGGTGATTTACTGTGTGTGTGTGTGTGTGTGTGTGTGTGTGTGTGTGTCTACGAGCATGTTTCCAGATGAGACTTGAAGCGTACCTTTCTAGCACTGAAAGACTGACTTAATCCACACCCATGGTCCTAATACCATGTCCTCTAAACACACCCAGCTGGCAACATGCACTCACATAAACACAGGGCAGCACTAAATGACGCTCAAAATAAAACACTCAATCGTCGAAGGTCTGCTTCCACCTGACCTTTGACCCCTGGCTGTGAACTGGCTGTGTCTGCTCGGGAGTGGGCAACCAACCTCTGACCAACCCTGTTTATTAATTGTATTCAGACGGAGGGGCTTTTCAGAATCATTACATGTGCGTGTCGTGCACACACGCACGAGCACACACACACACACACACACAAGCTCTAATCCTGGGCACAGGAAGAGTCTGGACAGTCACACGTGTCTGGCTGCCAATTAGCACTGAGCTGCAGTGTGACTGACAGACCAGGAAGTTGGTGATTTTTATAGGCTGTCGTCACGGTAATTAGGGGCTGGTTTACACGTCCTGACCAGTCTGGGCTGAGGAGAGTGACAGGCACACAGACAGCCTCAAACAGCATTACAGCTCCGTATATTTAACTTGGTGGTCTATGTTGACAAGATGCGGACGTGTAAACTCTCGTCCAGAATTGGAACGAGCGTTTATGTCACTAGAAAATAAACTAGAAACAATTGCAGCATAAAGCTGCATTCACACTTGGTTAGGGGCAGCAGCACAGGTTCAGAAACTTTAGCGCGCGAGCATGAAGAAAAAAAAGGCAACGATAGTTTATTTAGTATTGCCAGGCAACTGGTTGTCAAAGGCGAGATTTGATGAGAACAGTGTGAACCACCAGAGCAGCCAAGGTCACGTTTTCTGAACCAACAGTCCGGGTCAGAGCAGGCCAGTGTGTGGATGGAGAGGGTGCTTTCCCGCCAGCAGCCAGGCTGGGTGGTGTTCTGGTCTCCAGCGCTTGGCCCAAAAGCTCAGCTTGTGCATCACCGCACAAGCAAAACACAAACAGCGGCGGCAGCAGCAGCCGTGCCGCGTGCCTGTGTGGGTGCTGGGGAGGCCAATGTGGGCGCCCCGACCGCCGCGGGTCGCTCGGTTCGGCCCCGGCGGAAAGTCCACATCGGCCTAAACACAGGCCAATGTGGCTTAGGGGGAGGGGAAGTTAGCGATCCACACGGGCCCGCCCACTTAATCTAGACGTCGTTTCCCTGCCGACCGCAGGCTAAATGCATCCTCCATGCGCAGCACAAAATAGCATAGTTGTGGGGCCGAGCAGGGAGATACAGAGACAAAAGGAGACGCTGGAAGAGATCAGGGAGGGATAGAAATTATGAAAGATGGCATGAAAATGAAGTAAATAACACTATACAGCGTGAAGGGACCAGAGGAAGAAGAGGAGGAAAGAATTACTAGAAATGAAATGAAGACTGAGACAGAGAGAGAGAGACAGAGAGAGAGAGACAGAGAGAGAGAGAGAGAGAGAGAGAGA
>JAODVN010183386.1:0-13025 GCA_025434125.1 Chologaster cornuta
CCGCAAAAGTTCATATAAATGTTACATACGTGATTTCCGCGGTCTGTTTATAATGCGAGTGCAATAAAAATACAGTTTATAAAATCGATGAATAATCGTGATAAATAATCGCGATCTCGATATTCATCAATATAAACAGGATTAGAATTTTGGCCATAATCGTGCAGCCCTATGCAGTAGGCAGTCTGACTCAAACTCAGTGTCATTTATCGTGACACTTTTTCTTTTTATAGTCCAGGAGTGGCATGTCGTCCTCACTCTTGCGTTAACTCCACCCAGAAAATCACCGGACAAAGTTAAATAAATATATGGAATATTTAGCAATTTAAATGGAAGTTGATTTTCATAGTTTGTAGGTGTTTATATTAAGCCTCTACATCCTTTAATGACAAACTAAGACTAAAATGACTGATTTCCCTGAGTGCGGTAGTAAAGCGGCGGACCACAAGTCACACTGGTGAGACTACTTCAGTACATTTTATTCCCGCAAAACGCGACTGATTGGTCGCAGTCTGGATCCCTGGTTTATATCTTATTTGTCTTACAAGTGTTTACCACAGATATGGTGGTGTGAATTTTCTAATCAAACAGCTAAAAAGAGATACAATCTGGTTAGTAGATGGATAACCAGTTCAACTTTTTAGTGTCTATTCAGTATATGTCAATAACAACCAATCACCCAGGCATCAGAAGGAGGCCTTTATTATTTTTCATGACTTTCCATTTTTAGTGGTGTTTATTCAAGCTTGCAATATGACACATTTATGCTATGTAATGCAAGTCAGCATGCAATGTTTCAAACTATCTGAAGTACAATAAATATGTTTGAATAATTGAATAAGTGTGTGGATTTACCTGTCACCTGCTGCCACATAACATATTTTAATGTTTACATTTCCTATACGGTTGTGAGTTAGAAAATAACTTATGGAAACCCCCCCCCCCTCCCCCCCCCTTCCACCTTACATGGTCTGAGTATGTACAAGAGCCACGGCATGGAGCTGTTTAGCCATAATGTGAGCCTTGCCTGGGGAGAGGGAGCACAGATAAAGCAGCCCTTGAATGGCAAAAGGAACACACACACACACACACACACACACACACGACCAGAGCGGAGGCGTTAGTGGGGGTGGGGCAGGCTGAAATGGGGGGTGGGGTGCCAAAGGTACAGCACAGAACGAGAGACCTCCAGCTCTATTGACGTGGGGGTGGGGGGTGGAGCGAGTGCGTGCGTGGGAGGGCAGGAGGGAGGGGTTTAAGCGTGGGCTGAGGCTCGGCTGAATGAGGAAGCAGCAGAGCCATTTTTACTGCTGAGTAGCAGCACGCCGCTGTGTCCGCACCGGAGAGAGCGAGAGAGCGAGAGAGACTCGGAAACAAAGTGCTCCTCCTGGATATCACCGGGGCGCCCTCTCCCCTCTCTCTCGCTCCTTTTCCCCTTCTCCTTCGCGGGCTCCTCTCCCGCTGGTGTTCGTTCGAGTGGGGGAGGCCTGGAGAAGGACACACAATGGAGAGGAGAGCCTGTGGCAACTGGGCCGTTGTGCTTCTGAGAGGGGGATGGGGTGGAGAGAAGACTGGCTCGCACAGCTAACACAGCCTGCCGGCTTCAGGCCTCCACAGCCTGGGTGCTCTGCTGTCTATCCCAGGCTGTTCTCTGGGGCTACTCTCTGCTCGAACACCCGCCCCTTCAAGTCGCCTTGGACCCGACTAAAGGAGTGTTTGGCGAACGTGTCCCGTTGGATTACTGGATACCAACTGAGCTCCTGTGTTTTAGAGAAGGGAGAGAGCGAGGGAATCAAACTTCCTTTTTCGTAGTCCCTTTTGTTCTTTTCTCTTCTCGTTGGTTTTGATTTCTGTTTAGTGGACGTCGTAAATGGATTACAAGATGCATGCCAAGTCAAACGATTTGCTGGATTTTCAAAAGCTGGATGCCCTTCTGGAAAAAATTGCACATTCAGTCTCTGTGAAAAGGTAATTGTTTGTTAAATGCTATAATCTCTTGGGGACTTTTGAAAATATTTTCAGACTAACCCACTAAAACAAAGTCACAAGAAGTCAAATGAATTGAGCTGAATTCAAGACAGCCATAGGTTATTGTGACTAGCGTGTTACCGTCTATCTGTTTTTGCTTCTCTCCCAGCACAACATTTAAATTCAGAAGTGTATATATTCCTTGTTTTTATGAAGAACTCATTGTTTTGTTGAATTCTGCCAGAATTAGTGAAACAACTCAACCCCCTGGTGAGGAAGGGAGAGAGAGAGGGGGGGTGTGTGAAAAGGGGGACAACAGGAAGAAGGGGGTAGTGTGTGTGTACTTGCGTGAGAGTATGTGGCCGTAGCCAGCATTTTGAAACCTTTCCAGTTCCTGGCAGGACTCGGCTTGCTCCACTCGCTGCTCAACATTTCCCTACAACTCAATACCTGTCTTGATTTTTATGTCTTTCCTGTTAGACTGTGGCTGAGTCATGCCTGCTCTTTTATCACATCCAATGAGTCACTCCACGCTCTTATATTCTGACCCGGATGCTGTGCTCAGTGCAGGGCGATGCTGGATTGTCTTTATGCCTTGTTGGAGATTGTCCTCTCCATGTCAGACATGGTGACTTTTGTCTGGGCTTTTGTGTGGTTTTTTCTTTTTGGTGACCCGCTGGCCAGTTCTTATTGACTATGCTGACAGTGGGTACTGTGATTAGCAGAGCTGTCAAAACATACAAGCAAGCCTGTGATCATGAGTTGATCATACAGTGCTGAAGATGTGGTAGATGGAAATATGTGGCTACATTCATCTAAAGAGCTTTTGGCACTATAGCATATACAGGGGAAGCGTATAGTATATTGTACTTCATGCTTTCTGTGTGCACGCCACAATCATTTCACAGAATCACACTACCGGTAAGCTCTACAGGTTTACAGCAGAGATGTTCAAGTTGTTAGAAGTGTACAGTATTTTAATTTCTTTTTTTAGCAGAGTTTAACCACCTTGTTCAAAACGTATCACGGTCAGACAAACATGCTTTTTATTGGTGGTAATAATTATTAGAACAGAGTGGTGTATTTAAATGTACTGTTTGTGTGGGCAGGTAATATTCTGTAAAAGTGTTCTGTAATCTGTCACTTTGCCCTGGAGTTCCACGTAGGTCAAACTGTATTGGTAATAGCCTATGTCACACAGTCAACTTTGACAGTGTGATGAAATGATGTCTTGTGCTGCGTCAACATTACATCAGGATGCTTTGAAATTCTAATTATGGAAAGCATGCATGCTCCGACTGTTTCGAAGCAATGGATTTCTTTGCATCCCTAAACCTCTTAATTCCCTTCAGATTGCGAATTACTGGTATACTGGACACAGACTAACCTCAGATAGCCTGACAGGTTGATAGGTTAGCGAACCCTCCTCGGTCCATAGAACACTTGAAAGAACTACGATAATAATGTTGTTGTATACAAATATATGGAATCGCTGCTAAAACTAATTTGGATTTAAGTTGAAACATTAAAGCAATATCGAGGCTGGTTGTTTTATTAGTTGATTTTGTTCTTTCCACAAAATGGAGGATGTGTGAATTGAGACTTTTCGTCAGTGGGCGAAACACTTCACAATGTATTTAATCAGTTAGACCTAAGGACCACCTGGTCAAGAGTGATCTGTCATAAGGGCATCGTACAATGTTTCAGTAAACAAACCTAGCAAACAAATAATACAATTAATTCAGTTAACATCATCAGCCTATCCAACACATGTATTCAGTGACGCTATCTGAAACACCCGTCAGATAGCAGACACAATGGTAGCACCTGTTATTTATTTTCTAAAATCTGGTCTCGGTCTAGATCAAATGGTTTGATTATTGTGTAAGTATCTTAATGGAAGTAAAAGTATTTACATGTAATTTGATCGGAAGAACTCAAGTAAACTTGAAGAAACTTTTAAGAATATCTAATTACATTGTTTTGTCAATTTAGTTTTTCACCTTTCAAATGGAAAATGCAACACGCCTGCCTCCAAATGAATGAATTTCAAGAATAGGGATATGCAGCCTGTGTGTGATAAGTCCTTAAGTATGCAATGTTGTATAGTGCGCTTGCAAATGACAACGTGAAACCAAAACTAACAGGATCAAATGAAGGCCTATACAATGTAACAAAAACATGAATCTTCTGTCTTTTCAGGTGTGAAAAACTCCCTAAATTACAATAGAAGCCAGTTTGTGGGGGGTTAATTCACTCTGAATTGCCTAGGCTAAAGTGACTTAATATATTTCTTCCTGAACCTCTGTTTTTTTTTTTTTTTTTGTCTGTGTTAAGGAAGCGATACAAAAAAAAAATTATCTCCCCATAATAATATCACTTTGTCATCAATGTGTGTTGGCAGACAGAAAAGTTTCTCCTCCCTGGGAAAGGCTGTGTAATATGGATGGTATGAAAGAGGAGAGGAATGGCTGAATGATCGAGCAGGGAGTGGTATACTTGTCACTGTAGTAACATTAATTATTTATCCCATAGCTTTTAAGTCAAGTAAAGCCCTCGAAGCCCTGTCCACACTAGCAGTTTCATTTGAAACCAAATCTTTATCTCTGTTTTGGCCTTCTCCTCTGTGAGATCTGCAGGCCTGAATCTCCTCCCCACCCCCATCCATGAATGATTAATGGTCCACTTTCAGGAGGGATGCAGACGTTTTGCTATTATTCCCGCCCCCCACTTTCATGTAGAACGGCCATTGGTAGGCTGCATGCAGCACCAGATTTCCTGGTGAGTTGACCCCCACCCCCACCCCAGTAACCAGAGCTACTTCCTCCCTTGCCAACATTCCAAAGCAGTCTGCTGTGATCTATGGCTGGGTCAAAGGTCAACTGTTATTCCAGAGAGGTGAGGGGTGTTGAACATGCTTACAGCAGCAGGAAGTGTGATTTTTGAGTTTATTCTATTTGAGACTCTTGATCAGTTTCATATGAGGGGGATTATTTGCGACAGCAGTTCTTATTCAGTATGAAGTCATCAGTACTGATGTCAACCATCAACAACGAGTGAACGAGATTAATGTTGCAACGGTCGCAAAGACCAGCCCAATCTACAGTAGATGTGCCCAAGTGTCATCTATAGTAGCGTATGTAATTGTAAAAACAAGTGATTGTGACTCACTGTAGGGGTACACAATATATTAACTCAATATATTTGCAATATCACATCGAAAATGTTGCAGAAAATATGCAATATTCAAATTATTTTGATGCATTCTGCCTAACATTAGCATTTTTTATTATGTTGAAAAATATCTAAACATTGGTATTTCAGTTTTAATTATTGATATGGCAAGATCACATTTAGTAAATTCCAGGTGGTTGTGCACAGCGAAGCAAACCATGGCACTAGCTAAATCAAGATATTCAAAGTCAATAAAGTGTCATCCCTGTGGATACACGGTGGTTTCCTATTGGTTGCCCTTGACAAAGCATATGTGTGTCACGACTAGTGGATAGAAACTTTACATTGTAATTGTAGGCTTGTTTATGTACCTGCAAGCATACAGCAGAAATAACACTTGGGGAAAATCGCACAGCTGTCATCTCAATGACAAACCATTCCACTCTGTTGATTAGCGGCTCCTCCCCTTGCACGTGTGTGGGGATCTGATGAGGCGCTGACCTGCTAACCTGTAGGCAGCCTTGAGGAAACTTCTAGTGAGTCATTGTGCAGCTCTACATGACTAAACTTGATCAAATGTAGGCCAAATGTTACTTGACTATTACAGATGAATCAATACCTTATGACTTTTGTGCTTGTGCTACCATAACATTGTTTAAATACTTCAGTGATTATCACTGTGTGTTGCGAATGCGATTCCGGTCTATGTAACATTAAAGCCAGCTGGAAGAGGCTTATGTTCTGGCTAATGACGTTTCTGTAGCAGTCCTGTTGTGGCCTTATCTAATGTTTGACACTTTATACATGCAGAAAAATGGGTTTGGGATCATTGTAGCTGCTGTCTGATTGTTTCTTCCATAACCTTACATGCTTTAACCTTTTTATACTACTTTTACACCATAGACACGGCCTGGGGAAAGGTACACACACGCTAAAACCCCATTGGTTACTATCTGAATGCTGTGGCCCCATTGTAGGGCATATTGAAAGATTACGGTAATATAGGCTGGCAACGTGGTGCTGAACTGCGGGAGCAACGCATTAATGTCTAGACTGCACGCTACTGTGTGGAAAAACCATGTAACCATAAGTAAAAGCATGTCTTCTTTACGCTTTCTTCTATCATGTTGAATCTCCATCTCCACTGTAACAAACTTGTAAATGTTGAAAACCATAGATACAAATTTTGAATGGCAACGGCTCACCGCAGGCATAAGTATGGGCCATAGTGGGAAATTTGGAAACCTTTTGCACATTTGCACCTGTGTGATGATGCGTGTTGTGGATGTAAAAATAGGTATATTGGTTGATTTATGCCTTTGGTATAATTATGAGGTTTGCTGTAAAGAAATGCCTTGAGTTTTAATAAAGACTTTGTTAGGCATGGGATTAACTCGTTCGGGCAGTGAAAATACAATCAGGTGTTTATCAATACTAGTTGTATCCCATGGTCAATGATGGTTTAACTAATTCGCTTGGAAGAAAAACCTTGATTATGCTTAATTCAGAATGTTGACATTCTGAATTATAATAATCAATTTGCCTTAAGAAGTGCGTGTGTGTGGTGTTTATTTGCTATCTGTCCAAAGCCTAGGGAATATATCTACCAAAGCATGTTTAATTACACCAGATTGTCTTGCAAGTTTACTTGACACAGCATTAACTGTGTGAGCTCTAGCATGTGAACTTTAGTGATGAAGTGAATGAAGAGGCTAGGCTTGTCTTATTTAAGTTATAAGCACACTACCTAATGTTATTGATGCATATCCCCCCCATGCTGTGTCTGTATTTCAGGCACCTGTCTTTTCTGTCTTTTCCCCTGGACTGTGAATATAATATTCACTTGTATAACTTTTTGTGGCGTTTGTAGACATGGTTGAAAAGACTAATCTATATGGGTTTGATTGATTTATTGTTATCTCTGAGCAGTTTGTATTTTTAAAGGTTGGCAGACTAAAGAGATTTTGATGGGAGGACTAAAAGAACAGCTAAACAAAACGGGCTTAACAAGACAGCCCGGCTTTGAGGTGATTAGCTATTATCATGCCATGTCTCTTTAATTTAAAGTTAGGAATAATTCCACATGATGTTTTGATTTTGGTTACACCTCAGCAGTGCCACAGAATGATCGACTCCATGCCATGCCACAAATATGCAGTATTTCATGCAAAAGGAGCCCCAACCAAGTACTAAGTGCTTTTCATACTTATCAGAAGGCTGACTTTTCTGTATTAATATTATTATTTTTTTACTGGTCTTATGTCATGCTCTTATGTTCTACATGTCTGAGATACTGAATTTGGCGTTTTCATGAGCTGCAAGCCGTAATCAAGATCTTGCACGATTCTAAATAAAATGAGAATCACAATTTCCTTGCTCAGAATTGAGAATTTATTCCCTCATCAATAAAAATATTTATTGCGCTTAAGGCTGTCAAATTAATCACATTTTTATTGTGATTTTTGTGCCTCCTAAACATTTTTTTTTATTTATTTTGTAATATACAGTAAGTTTTGGAAGTTAACATTGATGGTTTCTTGTGTTCTGAATGAAAATTTTATACCCTCCCTAGGTGAAAGTGACAGATCAGCAAGAGAAGTTTTAAGGGACATTTCACAGTAGAATGTGTTTTCACTGTTTTTTAGATGCTGTAAATGCAACACTTGCCAAAGTAAATGAGTAATTCAATAATTGTGATTTCAATATTGACCAAAATAATCATGATTTTTCCATAATCGAGCAGTCCTAATTGCACTCATTATGTGATAGATACAGAAGGAAACAAAAGATAATGGTTCTTGACAGGATTGGCAGCTTTTGACAACAGAAAGGGAATGTTCCTCTTTCTATCTAAAACAGTTTCATGAATCTGACACTTGTCTTACTTGTTAGGCCTATAGGCTAATCTTAACAAGATTTTCCAGATTCATGTTGCTTATTGCTTATTCCTCAAAGTAGCATTTACCATACCAAAACATTGCATTACTTTGTCAAACTAGTGCATGTGGCATTCATTATATTGTATATCTATAGTGTTGTGCATTATAGAAACCTCTGAATGTAAAGAGGATTGGAGACATGTGTGCTGTTACCTATGATAGGGCAGTGCTGCATGTGCGTGAGTTCTAATGTTAGAAGCAGCCTAGATGCAGTTTAGAGATGAATGTGTCATCTAAATTAAAGTATTGAATTAATACCTACCCTGATTAAATACATGTTACAATTTGGTGCAGTGATGAGCCAACATGGGTCAATGATTACAGAAACCATAAGATAAGCGCAACGAAATGATCCGTGCCTATTTACATTCGTCTCTTATTTCAAGTGCTTTGATATGGAAACGACACCCGAACAGCTTCTATGCTGTACTGTCCTTTAAAACAAAACAGAACCCATCTATTCGAATAGTTTTTAGTATCTATTCGAATAGTTTTTAGTATCTATTCGAATAGTTACTAGTATCTATTCGAATAGTTACTAGTATCTATTCTTTGGATACTATTAACAAACTGTAACTGATGTATCCCACTGCCCCGACATATCACTGAAAAGACTCATCTTCATGTGGTTCTCAACATTTTTTGGGCCAACGCCCCCCTATACATTATCCAGGTTCCTTACGGCCCCCAATCAAATAAGATATAGTGTAATTTCCCTAAATATTAATATCTTAAAGGAGTAATTTCATGCTCCTTTTCACTTGTTGACACAGTTCCTTGACTTCTCAATGCAATGTACTTTACAAGCTTAGGTGAAAATACCACATAGTTTATGTGGAATAGCATATAATACAACAACTCTTTAGTCGGTCTGATTTCAGTGACTGTTTCTTTAAATGTAACTGTCCACCCCGCCCCGACTTCCACGTGAGGCTACCACTGCTTTACTGCTAGTATCGGTGCAGGCTACTCAAACACGGTTTGAACCTAGTTTAAAAAGGTTTTAATTTCAGCAGTGTTTTCAAAGTGTTAATATTGAGCATGAAATATGAATTCTGCTTTTCCATCCAGACAACATACAATAAAGGATACAGACGGCAGAATGTAGTTCATTGTTGTTCGTGTCAACAACACCGCAGCAGCTTGTTCACACAGCCGTGTGTAGGAACTGTTTCGTTTTAATAACCAGTCATGTATCTATTAAGCACATTCTTTAATAAATGATGGTTCTATGATATCATAGCACAACATCGCAAAGTGCTTTACAGAGAGGGAATACATGCACGATCATGCTTCCTATAAACACATACTATACAAACCACGTCAATAATATGGTTAAAGGAATCGGATAAAAATAGATGCTAATCTGATGGAAGAAATGCCAGATGTTTAATCAACTAGCAGTTATTAGTTATTAGTACATGTCTTCACGATGGTGCTGTATAGCCTTAGATATACCGACCCTGCATGTATAGTGTTAGAACTTTGCTTGTTTGGTGAAAACGGGACAAAATCAGCCTCTGTGATCATCGTTATAAATGAGCCTGCCACAGGTCTTTTACCCACCGCAACAACACCGGTACGCTGACCAGGCTTTCCTGAGCTCTTTATTTTTAGCAACAAAAGGGGTATAGGAATGGCTAAAAGAATACAATAAAAATATGTAATCTTATACTGGAATGACATAACAAATTAACTAAAATAACGGCAGATTAAGATACACAACAAACACGTAGCATGTGCACAAGTTTCTGTAGCAGTTTAGCAGTGCAGAAAAGTGCAGTTACCGGCTAGTTAAAAGCTAATTTGAGTAGATTAGTTTATTTCACCGGATTCCCTGATAGCTATATGTAGTGTGTTCCATAGCTTGGGGCATAGTTAATAAAGGCTACATTTCTTAATAGAAAGTTTCTGTCCGATGACTGTAGTGTTCTTGCTCTGTATTTGGCCATTGCTTGAGTAATATAGTTTGGTCCTAGCCCATGTAAGGCCTTATATGTATGGAGGAGGACCGTAGAATCAATTCTGAATGTTAATGATTGCCAATGCACATCAGCCAATACTGCAATAATGTTATCTCCTCTCAGTTCATGGTAAAAGCCTAGCTGCAGAGCTTTGAATGAGTTGTAGACTAATCACATGACCGGCTTTCTTATCTCAGCAATAAACATGTAACAGGTAATATTATTGATATCTGAAAAAATATTTAGGTTATGTCCATATATTGCATGGTAAGTCGATATATTAATTACTGTGACAGGCTTTAATAGGACTAAATCAGTCTTCATACATTTACTATAAAGAAATGGTTCATACTTCAGAACCTGAATGCCTCACATTTTGCAATCAAATGTGTATTAAATCGTATCAGGAAGTCCTGCCTTAAATAACCATTATTAGAAGGTAATGTCCTCCACTGCATTTGACTGCCTTAGAGACCAAAGTAGAGAGCATGAAATGTACAAACTGCTTCCCCTTTCTCAGAAAGTGACTCATCATGAACAGTTAGTCACTGATTCATACAGTGCTGTTTGTTTATCTTTCAGGTCCTTTTTGCAAGGGCGGGTTATAGTCAGAGAGAGGGCCGTTTTTTCCTCCGAACCATGTGGTCAATCAGGCATTGATTCTTTCTTTTTATACTCGTCCTTCTATTTTAAGAATTGAGTGTTTGTAGTTTAATGTGTGGACTCACTGCTGGGATCATATCAGGTTTTTTTTTGTCATGTACTCTGTACATAATGGAACTCCCACAGTTTCTCAGCAGCCAGATGACTCTAAACATCCTACCCCCACCCCTAAACATTCCCAGGTCCCGAGACTGAGTGGGAAGACAAAGATATGCATAAAAGAGACACACTGCAGCCAAATGCAAGGCCCAACCCAACTCATGGCTCTGGGGCTGGCAGTTCTGGTATGACGGGGGTTTTATGATTTAACTCAGTGTTCCTCTTCCAATATGCTCCAGCAATATTTTAGCAAAACATAAGGGCATAGTGTTTGTTTTATCCTTAAGGCTGAGTCTACAAATGTAGTTGGAGAGGCTAGGCAGATTCGAGTTGTAATAACGTGTAGTTATTTTATATAAATGCAATCTATTTAACCTTTGTTTATCTAACGTGCTAATGGGTGTTGTTCAGTGACTGATTCATTTCATTCATCTAGCTAGTTACATTGTCCTTTCAAAGCCTTTTTGCATTTTTGTTTTACTTCCTTAACTCTCATAACCAGTTTGCATGCATGTTTGCACGTTAACAAAAGAACAAAACATTTTGCCTATACCGTAGGAGGAGATCATAATATTTAACACGTGGATTCAGCAAGACCTGGTGCTTAACGCAACTCTTAACAAATGACTGTAAATTGCTTGATGTATCTGTTGCGATATAAACAATTAAAGACTGTTAGTAATTCTTGCTAATTCTGTGCTCCAATTAGGGCTGTCAGAAATTTTGCGCAATTTAATGGCACGCTTTACATAATTAATTGAGATTAAACGCATATCTTTACTTCTGAATTTATATTAAATTAAATTAAATAATTTTAAATAATTTATTAAATAAATATTTAAAATATTTGTATTTAAGTAAAAAAATACAAAGATTTACATAAAGCTGTCATATCTTCATGAAAATATAATTATGTATAAAACTTTTTTACTAGTCAAAAATGTCAATTTCACGTCACGTGACGACGTCACAGCTGCCCTTGCCCTCTCTAATGCTGCTCCTGCCTATGCAACATCTCTCCCCAATATCTTTAAAAGAGTAATTTCATGCTTCTTTTCACTTGTTTACATGGTTCCTTGGCTTCTCAAAGCAATATAGTTGACCATCTTATTATGTGGAACAGCACGATCACATCCACAACTCAAAAAACGGTCAGATTTCATTGACAGTTGCTTTAAATGTAACAATCCACTCCACACTCTGCCCCGACTTCCACGTATTTGTGTTGACATGAGGCTATGACTGCTTTACTGCTAGTAATCAATCATTAATTTATTTCTCTTTATCAATGAGCAATGATGAGTTTAGGTAAAATCAACACGTTAATTAAGTAGCCTATTTCTAATCCGTTTACTGTTTATGAACAATAGCCTATATATTTATCTAATGTAGCTATTGATTTGTGCAGTGCATCACTCTTGCAGACTAGTTGGTTATGCTGTGGCGACCTACCATTTACTCTATTGAAAACTAGATTTACAGATTTGGTCATCTGCAAATGTTAAACATTAAACTTTTACTTGCACTAACACACTTTGAATTCAAATAAATCCCAAAATGTTACATGACCAATGCATTTAAAACAAACAAAAACGTATCAGCCAAAAACTTTTTTTCTGAGGCCATGTTTAAAAGCATCCAGTCTGTGGTGGCCTAAGGTGGTCAGGCAGAGCCTTCCACAGACTTCCCTACAGTCCACTTTCAAAGGCTTACTGCTTCTTACTGCTGTTTTTTTTTCTATGGGCATCTGTAATGTTGTCTGTATAGAGCACCCATGGTCTAATCTCTGGTGCTCATTGACATGAATGACAAGTGTGTGGCTTTCCTCACTCTGGGCTCCTCTGTGACTCTGTGCCCGCATAAGAGTGCTCCAAGGTCACGAAAACATTGACCAAGATCCCGGTCGGCGTTCTGGAGGTATTGCCATGTGCGACGCAAAAAAACGATTGTTAAAATGCAGTTTAGGCCTATGTAAATTACACCATACACACACAACGTGAATGTTTACAACGCTAAATTGTGACGTGCCTAAATTTGATTAGCTTCAAGGTGGATTTTGTTTCACTTTCACCAGGCACCACACATCAAACCCTGTGACGTCACATGACAGAAACGGAATTGTTGACTTTCTACTCTTAACTTTGTAAAAGCCTTCCCAGCCGGAAGGTTGTGGGTTCGAACCCCGGTGTTGACCTCCCTGTAAGCATCCTTGAGCAAG
>JAODVN010183808.1:0-13013 GCA_025434125.1 Chologaster cornuta
TCTCTCTCTCTCTCTCTCTCTCTCTCTCTCTCTCTCTCTCTCTGTGTGTCTGTCTGTCTGAGCGTCTCGTTTTTCCATGGCTGGCTGCAGCATTGCATCGCAATTTTATGGAACATTTGTCTGTGTGCGATGAGATTGTAGACTTGTTTGTGAACAATCTCGCACCTTGCGGTGTGACTATGGTCACCCAAGGCTCTCGTCAACGTACGACAAACGGTCCACTGGTATTATGCGTTCGTGTAGGTATGCTGCCTGGCTCACTAGTCAGAGGGGGTGGGGAGGAGGGCAGTGTAGAAGAGGGGACCATACTTCATGATGGCTCTACTGCTACAGTGCATCAACAGTCTATCGTGAATCGACTGGTTGGTGCAGGCTGAGTAAAAAACGTGAGTGTTTCACCTACCTGTAGGATTGCAAAGTGTCCTGTTTGAAGGAATTAATGATTATTCAAATTTCCATCAGGGGGATTTACAGCTGTGAAAGCAGTGTTTGTCACAGTATATAGTATGGGTGTTAGCGATCAATTATTGATAATATTGGCTAGATCATCGTTCATATGGTTTTCAGAAGTGACTTCAGTGATTTTTGCTTTGCGAAATTCCTTTAAATGAACGGTATCTGAGACTAATCTGACAGATATAGAAAGTGGTTATGTCAGCAGATGACTAGATTTTATGGGAAATCGAAAGGACGTTTGTCATCTGTGCTTTTCAAAATGTTATTTTTTACAACTTGTCGGGATTCCTTCGCTGCTTTCTGTGTGCCACTGCCTCCCACACTCTTCTGAGGGAAAGGTTTGTTGATGACATGTCTGTGTCACAGTGTGAGTTGACACACATTTCTCATCAGCTGCGTGCATCAGTTGGAGAGACACATGAGTCATTTTGTGGGTCTGCTGGCAATGACGAGTGTAACCTTTTCAGCTGTGGTTTTACACTGAGTGGCTCGAGTACCTCTGATGCACCGCAGTCTGGGGGAAACGGTCTGAGGGAGAATCCAAAAGCTTGGGGCGCAACGTTAGTTTGCCTTAACCCCCCCCCCCCATTGATCTTCCAGTGCATTGCTAAAGCCCATGGCCGATGATGCAAGCTAAACTCGCTGCGCAAAGCAGGAAGCGAGGAGAGGCATGTTGTAGCCCTCCTACCACCGCGCTTTTGGCCACGGCCCAGTTGCCTCTATTTGGTAAATGGAAGCACATGACATCACTGTGGTGCTATAGGCACACGTCCTCGTTTGATCTGAATAGTTAACCTTTGATTGATGCAGTTGTTTGCTGTTGTCATGCTACCTCTTATTCTAATGAGCACTAATTAGCCAGCTTTCCTCCCCTGTTTGATGTGTTCCAGCAGAGCACGGGACAGGAACAGCACGCTCTCAGCCAGAGCAGCCACACTGTGTGTGTGTGTGTGTTGGTTTGTCCTGCTAATTTTGATCTGAGGCTGTCACTCAAGCAGGCTTTTTGAGAGAAGATAATGCAGCTAATAAAATACTGTAATTCTTAAGCATTCATACACATATTTGCCGGACCTTGATGCATACAACAATAGTTGTGTATATCAGGTGCGCAACATCCAACGTATAGAATTTGGCACCATGTTGGTCTGTAGACTGCTGCGTACATAGTGTTACGTGGTTCTGTAAAAGAAATGCTCAGAAAAAGCATTTCATGTGTTTAAATGACTAGGAATGTGCATTTTGTGTAGCGTAGAATAGATGTATTCTCATTGCAATCTCATTCAAGCTACTTGAGAAAGCAGTGGCCAAATAATACTGCACATCATTATTTTAATTATACATTTAAACCGTTGCTACAAGAATAAAATCTGGCTCGTCTCACCTAGTGGCTGGTCAACGTGTGTGTTATCCGCTACCTTACTTTGTGATTTGAGTGCTGAATGCATACACAGGCATGATTAAATTATTATCTAAACTCTAGAGGGCTGTACAAGTGTTCCTTTCAGCCTGAGTGATAGATACCATCTTTTCCTCTCGGGTGTTAATAAAAAAGTGTACAGTTACACCGGTAGGCCTACTTTCTTAGATGAAGTGCAAGGGAGATAACAACTTCAACTGCAAGTCACATTATGATGTCTGTGCTGGCAGTAGTTTGACTACCTCAGGGTCACACTAGCAAGACTGTGTGTTTAACGAGAGCAAAATGCTGGCGGCGGCATTAGCATGCCGAGAGAGGCCTCGCTGTGAGCTGCTGAGGGTAACCTAACGAACCTTTTGACCCAATCCAGCTTGGTGATGTAACACGATACCCATGCAGGCTAAATCCAGCTCCTGCTGCTCTTGACTCGCAGACAAGTGAGCGCTATGCGCTTTATGCCTGACCTCTCTGCCTGCCTACAAGTCTAAGCGGCGGCGTTCCGCTCAGCTCCGTGTCCTTGGCTCTGCTTCGCGGGACGAGGGTTTACCGTGGCGGCCTTCTGAGGTCTGTCTGATGATATTAAAATATTTCTTGCAGCTACATTCTGATTGCTGTGCGAATGTGACACCATGTCGCTGTACATGGGTGCGCAGCATGCTGTGGTGTTTGGTATGCAGCCCCAGCCGCCCCGGGGCCCAGGGAGAAACCATTAGAAGCCCTCTAAAGTTGATTGATGTTCGGGATCACAGGAAGTCTGGAGGTACCTCCATCCATGACTGCTGTGCTGTTATCTGTGCGCTTTGTGGACTGTCGGCTACCATCCCAAGTTCTGTCTGCCTGCATTAAAAGCTTTGTCACGTATATAATTGTGTTTAGTCAGTCTAATTATTCCAAGTCGATACATTCATTCTCGTGATATTAACGCTATGATTGTGTGTTTCCATTCTGTATTCCTTTTGTGGGATATCATTATTTGGGAATGTCCAGTGTGAGAGTTTTAGTGTTCTTGGTGCCTGTATTTTAAACTGGTGTCATGTTTTTTACGGTTTTATTTTACTTGTGTAGTCGGGTTGTCCTTGTTGATTTGAACACTAGACAGTAAAATGAAAAACATTGCAAGTAAATGAAACAATAATGTGTGTCTTTCCTATTCTTGTGCTGTATTTTCATCTGTCTTTTGATGATCTCAATATGTTGCTGTTTCAGGGAAGGCATTTGATTAGTCAGGTACTGCTTTCTTCTGTAATAATGCTGTCAGCTCTTCCTGCTTGTCTGTAGCCCGCTAGACTGCCTTAGGATGAATATGCTCGTAATGAACTGTCTGGCAAATAGCAATTCTGCTGTTCTGTGTCAAGCCTGCATACGTTTGCTATAGGCTGCTGTATGGAGTTAAAGTAAAACTGGAACTATAGTAAATGATGTGCAGGTTTGGCAAGAAAGCTGTGTTTCACAGTATCGTCTAATAATGTGCATTCCAAGACATGCAGTAGAGGGACATAGATGTGCACAGCTATATGTTGTGGTGGGGGTTTAATGCTTCAGCTGGTTTTATAGATTTGGTATAGAGATGCTAGTGAGTCATTGCTTTATAAAGGCTGCTGCATTCTACCAAATGTGTGACCTCGCGCAACCTGAAATGAGCGCTCGAGCTGTTCCAAGCATACAAAAAATTCTTTGAAATTATCAGTATTTATAATTTCGATTTCTATGTGCACATTATGTTTTCTTTATTGGCTAAAAATAAATATTTTTTTGTACGTAGAACACTAATTCATAGCTCAGTAGAACATCCATTGCTGTCTGTAGTGGGCTGTCGCACATGGGCCGTCAACACGCGGACATAACATTTTGGAGGTTCGGTCGCAGTAAGCTTGTGGGGCCTTAAGCCTACATTACTTTTACATGTAGTCTAGATTTTGTATCTACAAACAGCTCATCTGGTAAGAGGTTTAGCTGAAATGATGGATCTTTAAAATCCAAATGTACGAAAGCATCTGCACATTCAAGTCTTGGCAAAAATCGTATCGTTTTTTTTTAATTGCAAGCTTTCGATCAAAGGTCTTTTTAACAAGGCATTTAACAAAAGTATGGGAAATACATGTATGTGTGTCATCATTTTATGTGTGCGTGTGCTGGGTGTCTTTTTATAATGATGGAGCTGTGTCTGTAATCTGTGCAATATACCACTGCCACATTAAGGCAATTTGTCTAGGTTAATGGAATTACATAAGAGGGACCTGCTGGGCTGGCTCAATCCATTCATGTCTGCCCCCACCCCAGCACACACAGTACAGCAGCCCCCTGCTCAGAAAAAACCCTCAATTTGCTTATCCAGCATGATCGACATCTGCACAGAAACCCTGTGCATGCACAGCTAGCCCTAATCTTTACGTGTTAATTGGCAGATTAAAAAGTTCTTAATTACTTCATGGGATTTGACGGAGTGTGAGTGATTAAATACAATAGGCAATTTGGCAGTCTGACAAAACAGGAAAAATGTTGGGAGGGAGAGCCCCTCGTGCCCAGGATACAACACAAGGGAAGCACAGGAGATGGAGACGGGAAACGCGGCGTGGCGTGGGGAACTGAAGGGCAAGGTAGCGAGAGGGAAGTAGAGCGCTTGGGGGATTGGCGGGTTGCTAGCACACAAATGACTGCACGTTGAACATAGCCAGCTGCAATTTAGAGCGAGAGCATAGCCCAGAGCAAAGTGGCATTAGCGCGTTCGTGTGTTTGTGTTTGCGCCTGTGAGGGGGGGGAGGGGGTGTTGTGACACGTAGGCTGCCTGCTGTGGATGTGTTCAGTCAGCTGAGAGTCTTGAGGGGCCGAGGCGCAGCGGCGCACATCATTAACCAGCCAGAGAGGGAGGGAGAGGTGCCAGATAGGCCTTACCTCCACCCAGCAGAGCACCAACCATGCATTGGAACGCTGCGATTGACAGCTGTCGCTCGCTCTATAGCGAAGGGGAGAGAAATACGGGGGTGGGTTGTTGTGCTGAGTAAAGTTTGGGTCTGCTTGCTAGTAGCTGGCATAAATACTTTTTTTTTTTTTTATCTACATTGGCATCTCTAGTTGCTAAGTTCAGAAAGTCCAAACCATATTGAAATTACAGCTGCTGCAGCCAACGGAGGCTTGGTTTCTGACCTGGCAGCATTTGCTGTACCCTATTGCCTGTGTTCACAAAATAAAAAGCAGAATAGTCTTAACCTGACCCTGCCAGATGCTTTGTTATACAGAACCATTTGGGAAGTCATCCTTGGAAACAGTTTGGATAAGCACAGGCAATTATAAGAAAATCCAGACTTTACATGTTATACTGTGATAGATGGCTCATCTATCTACCCCTCGGACTAACATTAATGCCTGTAGTTCATAGGATGCTGATTGGTCCGTCCCATTGGTGGTGTTCTCCAAACACATAATTTATAACCTGGCCAGGTAGAGTCACGCGTGACAGTGACAGGTCCGACTGCCGTGGATGGGCTGACCGAAAAAGACTGATGGAACTAGGGCAGAGCGCAGGGAATTATTGTAACAGCTGGATGGAAGGAGCTCCTGGGCTCTTGGTGTGAATATTAACTCCCGCTCTCTAGGTCTACTACATGCGCAACTATCCAAATGTTATGTTTGGTTTTCTTCTGCATTTTCTCTAAAGTAACTGCCTGTTTTTCTTCTATATTTATTTTTCCCCTTATTTTGTTGCTTTGCTTCTCTCACACGTACAATAGATTTGCCCACAAAGGCAGCTTCCGCAGTCCTTTCAGCACAGGGACTTGGCAGGCAGGCAGCGACAGTGTGATGTCTTCTGGCTTTAGTTCCCACATAGAAGTGCACACGCTTCATTTTTGTTCCACCGTAAGATTTCCACATCCACAGATTCCTCGGCTGCGCCTGCTGGTCTTTAGTGCCTCATCTCCACGTGTTGCCGTGGGAACTAAATGTCACTCTCGGCCGTCCTGCTCTTTTCCTTGCCAAGTGTGGGGTGTGGACCGTTTGTGATGCGCATCCTGAACACCCACAGGCATCGGGTGTGCGTGTGTACAGGATGAGCCATCCACAGGGGCTGCTCTCTTGGGGCGTCAGGAAGGCGGGAAGGCTGACATTAAGTCCACAAAATCCTGTCTGGAGGGAACGGCTGCAGGGATGAATATTTAATGCCTCTGTTGGTGCACTGAGCGGACAACAGGTCGAGGTGCGCACACTCTCACTCGGGTCAGGGGGGTTAAGCCACAGACCCTGTCTTAACAGCTGCGTGCTTCTCCCATCGGTGTTGAGTTACGGAAAAGACTGAACTCTTGCTGCTGCTGCATACTGAACACGTTGGCGCTCTGCTAATGTTGGCATGGAGGACGGCATGCAGTCGTGGTTTATGTGGTGTAGGTAGGCGGTGTGATCAAACATGCCCCCTGGCAGGTGCCACAGGCGGCCCTGCCAGGCGGGTGGCAATCACGGACTTCTCTTTTAGGTTTATTTCTCAGGTTTTACATTGGAAAAGTTGCATGACCAATTTATTGCTTAAAAATAAAAAGTCTTGCCTATTTTGGAGAGAGAAAACGGCTACTTTATGTACTGTGAATGGGGAATTCATAAAAAAAATAAAAAATTACAAACAAAAAGGTGGCTATGGAGATTATGGAATGTATTGTTATAAGTTTTTTTTTTTTTTTTTCAATGTACAGTAATCATATTTTCAGCTGCTGTATAGATTAAAAGGAAAACCTTTTATATTTGCTGCTAGCTAACAGTATATTGCTGATCAGTTATATAACATCTCATCATATCTTAAATCTAGGCTGTATGGTTAAAACATTTCTCAAATGGCCATTAGTAGAAACTAATTAGGCCATTGTTGTATTTTAATGCCTCTTAACACAAAAGGCTCTCTAAAGTCTCTTTAAGACTAATCATTCTCCTTGGTATAATTGATGGAAGCACATTGACTTGGTGTTTCTCTGGCCGCGTAACATTTTGCTTTAAACGGTAAGCCATAGACGTGACTACTGATAGCAGGGAGCCCACACTGTACAGTAAAGACATGGTTATTTAGCAGGACTTAAGTGAGTGGGTGGGCAATGTTAAACCACTTCAGCTCTCCAGTAGGCAGACTGTTGCAAAAAGAACCTATTGTCTATCTCCCTAAATATCTCTCGTCTCTCTCTCTGTCCTTTTGGCTAAGCTGTTTGCCCTGCTCTCACTCAGCCTGGCAGGAAATAATTGCTTGTTCTCCACCTAGCACTTGGAATAAAAGAGCTGTGTTAATGAGGGCTTTTCTGCACGTGTACACACACACACACACACACACACACACACTTCCATAGCTCTCTTTCACTCCAGCGCTCAACATCATTGTTTCTTGTTTCTAGGAAATCTGACTCAGTTTAGGCTTCAGGTGTTGCACCGGGCTTGCTGGCATGGAGGCGTCCTGGTGATGGTTCAGGCATGGGTGTATCAGTTCAACTGTGGTTGTCAATCGGCCTGAATTAGAAGGGTTTAGTCCTGATGATAGTTACTCCCTCCCAAAACACACCGTGCTATTTAGAGGGCGGGCAGGGGGACAGCCTGTCAATCGCCCTCTATTGTAGTGTGAGGGGGAGGTAATGTGCTGTTGGCCCTCGCAGCGGGATGGGGTTCAGCTGCAACACACACACACACACACAGGTTTCCCTGGAATGTATTGGCAGCCACGAGAGTTGTGAGCCGCTTGGTTTCCTAGTCCTACAGATGTCATGGTGTGTTTTGGTTTGTTTTAAAGCCCACAAAGACTGTAGGTATGTGTGTGTGTATGTATATGTGTGTATATGTGTGTTTTTTATATATATCTCACACACACTGGTAATTTGAATGATGAGCTATATCACGGGGGCAGTCATGACACCATCATGAAATGGAGACCGTTCAGGCAGATCTGGAAGCTGTGTGTACGTCTCCAGCCATGTCAGTTGGCCACCGTGCGGCGGCGTCTGCAGCAGCACTGACGTGCCGTCTGTTAAATAAATAACAGGCCGACGAGAGAGGCAGCAACTCATAGCTGCCGTACAGCTGCCACTGAATCATGTCTTAACTACCGCGGCCTGCTGCCTCTGGTGCTGCTGACACACTTCTTAATCCCCCGAGCAGCGTCTCCACTCAGTGTCAGCCAGGGGAGGCGTGGAGCTTATCTATCCATCAGTCAATCATACTTTTCTTTCTGCTGCTGCCCGTCCATTCATAGCCAGTGCTGACAAACGGAGTGATTTCTGATCCTGCTTAGACACCGGCCGCACTCAGAAGCTGTTTGCGAGCGCTTTCCCCGTCCGAGCGCTGTCCAACCTTGTGATGGATGCCGTGGCTTAGGAGGAAATATTAGCGCGTGCAAGCGTTTGACTGACATGCTAATGTGTTGCCTCATTGCCACTCAAATGTCTGACAGTTGTGCAGCAGCCTGTGTCTCTTTACCCATGCAATGGCTCTATTGTGGCTCAGTTTGCCAACCTGCAAATTGTCAACATCTTCGTCCCTTTGTTGCTCCCGTTGGCTGCACTCGGCAGGACTAATCCCTGGCTCTCTGGCTGGCACCGGGGGCAGCCAGCGGGTGGAAAGTGCTCTGGCCACAGCAGCTGCTGCCGGGGGGATCCACAGCCAAAAGCTCATCAGCATTCGCCACATCTGGTGTATTGAGTGGCTCGTGGCGTGAGCCCTGCGACATGATGCCCTATTATGAGGCGATTGATTGCTTTGTGATCGGCTGCTCCCCACCCCCGTCTGGGAGAGAGGTGCGGGGGCGCCTTGGCTATAAGGCTGCATTAAGCGGCACATAAACACGCTTGATGGAGCAGTGGACAGATAAGTGGAGAAAGAATTGGGCTGAGGAGGATAAAAGCTACAATTTAAGTGTTAAGGAACTAAGGCCAGACAGTTGCCAAAGAGTAGAGAGATGTATGAGATGGCTACAACAGATTGGCCCAGATTTAGTGTGTTAAGGCCCTGATCACACAGAGACACATCGCTAAAGGCGCGGTTGATAAACCCCCGATCACACAGACTATCAGTCGCACTGTACCATAGGAAACAGTGGTTTTGGTAACGCCCCGTCTCCATGTGATCGAGCCCTAACCCTGCCCTTCGTAAGACTAGCCAGTAGCCATTTAGTTTACCTGTCAGTTCTCAGAACCACAGAAGCTTTTAAAGGTTTCCTACTGTAAAATTCAAGTTTCCCCCACTTTTAAGTCTGAAGGGACCTGAAAGTGCTGTATGGTTATTGATTTCTTTAGAGCATGTAATCTAGCCAAACCCCTCCCCCTCTGGGAAAATGGTCACCGTGCAAAACTAATAACCTTTGCCCCAGGTGTGACATACATCCTAGTTTACAACCAATTGGCTTTGACCTATGCTGTCACGCCCAGTCAGACAGCCATTCAAGTTGTGGGCATATGGGTTGGGAGTGGAAGTGTGTCAATGATTTGTTTAGCTGTAAAAGAAGAGTCTCTCAACTAATTGCTGAAATGTGGAAGGATGCCTTTAATTACATTTATATTCTGGTAAGGCTTCACGTTCATGATAAGCGGTAATTTACATTTATGTTGCTTAATATTGTTATTGATGATGAATTAGGCCTAAATATTCTCTGGGTTATGTGTACAGTATAATTGAAATGGTATGCTTAATTCACTGTCCAGTAGCATTTGTGAATCACTGTTTTGATTCGGTGGCCTTCATGAGAATTAAAAACAAATTCTGATTATTATTTTTTTCCCTTCATTTTGGTGTAAAATAAAATGTATTATCTTATTAATTACATACACATAAATACAATCATTCAAATACAATTGTTTCTTAGGAATCTCAATAGAGATCTAGCCACTTCTCAGCTATGGTATGTGGGTACAATGTGAGAGAACTTTGTGGCGTGAGCCATATGTAGATTCTGGAAGACACATATTCTCGACAACTATGGCTTTATTTTCTGTTGCCATAGGCGTCTAGGCAGTATGCAGTGAACTGAACCAAAAGCTCCACTGAGCAGTTCAATAAGTACATGTTGTCTACGGCAGCCCTATAAAACCGAAACATATCCACATTCAGAATTGTAAATAGTTTGGTTGCACAAAAAACAAGTATTTATTGTAAGATGAATAATTGTTGTTGGCGTATTCTTATCCTTCAAGCTGTTATTGCAGTAAATGAGACTTTTTGTGATTAGAATAGAGTGGCCACATTTGTAAAAATCTCTATTAAAGGCAGGGTCGGTCATCCTCAAACGCTTGCTAAATTTGAGCTCAAATGAAAACACTATTCCGCCGCACCCTCCCATACAATGTATGTCGTATCGCACAGCCCTACTTTTCCCAAGCCTTCAGATAGGGTTGGGATGCGCTGCTGTTGAAGTAGGCCCTGAGCCACAGCCAGCTGCTTGTTTGTGCACGGAGCTCTCGGAGAGTTGGTTTGTGTGTGACAGCGTGCCTCTGGTTTATTCCTCCCCACGTCTGCCCAGTCCTGGCCTCTGATTATCCCTGCTGCTGGCTGCAGTCCGGTCTTGGCCCAGCCTGTCCCTCTGCCCGTCACTTCCCCGTCCTGTTCCCTTCTCCTCTCCTTTACTACCAAGTCTTCCGATTCCCAACAGATGCTACCAGCCGGTTGCTATTATGCTGCAGGTGTGCATGTGTCTTTGTGTGTGTTGGGAGAGAGGCAGTGTGCCACAGTTTGTAATTGGACTGCATGGTTGATTGTGAACACATTTTTCACAGATATCACTTCTTTTCTATTTCAGCGTGTAGCACTACAAATTAAAACAATGGACTCAGAAATCTTTTTTAGAATGGGAGGTGATTTGGACAGCAAATTTACGAAGGCTTATTATCAGTGGGAATCAGCATGCTTCAGGGGTGTTCACAAACATCCTGAACGCAAGGGAGAGTAAGTAGCCTACCATGGAGTAGATGGTATAGAAAATTATAGCGGCTAGGCTACACGTAACCTTACAGAATTCAATTTAGTCTGAAAACACACTGGTATTTGTTTTAGTAGTGATTTCGTATTGATCCACTGTTAGCATTTCTAAATAAAATAAACTGCTAAACAGTTGACCTCAATATCCGTGTGTGTGTGTGTATGTGTGTGTGTGTGTGAGAGCATGTGTGCGTGCATGTTTTCAAGCAAAGCTACGATTTGCAATTAGTTTTATTCAGATACCGATGATGTTATTTAACAGTAAAGGCCCTTTTACACAAAGCACGACGTGAAAAAACGATGTGGAAAAAGTGACTGTTTATTATGTTAAATGCATTATAGTAAATGTCGCAAAAAAAATGCATGAAACATATTTTATTTAAATTTGTTCTTTTTAAAAAAAACTTTTGCCAGGCGATTAAATGTGTTTAACCATTTACAACAAACTATTGATGTCATGTGACAATAATGGAACTGTTCATATTATGTTCAGCCAGTAAAAGCTTTGATAAACACCCAAAAAGTCTACAGAACCCATTAAAATGTGTCTCTGCAAACATCGGGTATGTACTGTAAGTAAATAGGCCTAGTTGTTTTTTTATAACAAGATTGCATTGGCTGGCATGATGTGCTACTTGCCCTTGTCACTTTCATCCTGAAATACAGCCTGACGTTTCTGCTACTCCTGGCCAAGTGGCACTCATTCTTGTTTAACAGCATCGCTGTGTTCCAGTATTGTTGTGTAGGTAGGCTATCAATTAGGTTATTTAGCCTAACAGGCTCCCCTGGGGTGATTCCAGGTGAAGATTTCCACATTGACAGCCCGCCTGCTTTATTTGGTGGCAATCAAAAATGATAGCAGGCACCACGCTGATCTGTGTACGCTACACTAGGGGTGGCTAACCCTGGTCCTGGAGGGCCAATGTCCTGCGTTGTAGATGTCTGTCTCCTTGCCCCAACACACCTGACTCAAATAAATGGGTCGTTAGCAGCCTGATAATGAGATATTCATTTGAATCAGGTGTGTCCCACCAGGATCTCCCCCGCTTAGTCGCTGCGCTTTTTGTCAGTGTAAAAGACAGAAATTACATTTGCTTTCATTGTCAAGCTGTGATACAGTTGCATTTGGCCTAACTGTTTTCCAATTATCTCTTTTATTTAGTTACAACAAGCTATCATTACATTGCAAAAAAAAGAAATCCATGTCATCATTACTAAATTAATTAGTGGTGTTAAAAATGTAAGCGTTCATCCAGCAAATATAGTTATCAGAGATGAATTGAAAGACGAGGGCAGGGGTGGCGAACCCTGGTCCCGGAGGGCCACTGTCCTGCATGTATTAGATGTCTCCCTGCTCCAACACACCTGACTCAAAGGAATAGCTCGTGTTCAGGCTTGTAACGACCCACTCAGTTGAGTCAGGTGCTTTGGAGCAGGGAGACACCTGAAACATGCAGGGCGGTGGCTCTCCAGGACCGGGATTGGACACACGATCACCTACACAGGTTTAGGTGCTGTGTCCTGCCTGGTGACAAATGGGGCCAGCCATGCTGTAATGAGATTACAGGCCTAAGTGACATGCTGCAAACGAAACGCATGATCTCCCAACAGCTAATAAGGTTACCTTTCAAAAACAAGGCAGCAGCCCTGTTCCTGCCTGCTGCCTAATCCCTCTTGTGTGTGCGTGCGTGGGCTGTGTCTCCCCCTCCCCACAGGAAACCCAGGATCAACTCCCAGCTGGTTGCCCAGCAGGTGGCGCAGCAGTACCCCATGCCCCCGCCGCCCAAGAAGGAGCGGCGGGAGCGCAGCGAGCGCTCTGACCGGGACCGCCCGGACGGCGAGGGGGAGCAGGCCGACGGTGCCGAGGGCCGCCCCGAGGGCCGCCCCGAGGGCCGCCCCGAGGGCCGCCCCGAGGGCCGCCCCGAGGCGGAGCGGCCGGAGTGCGTGAGGGCGGACGCGGACGTGCCGGAGGCGGTGGACAAGAGCGACAAGGAGCCGGCGAAGGAGAAGCCCGACCGGGAAAAGGACATCAGCCCGGCCATCACCAAGAAGCCCGGCAGCAGAAAGACCAGGTGAGGCCCCGGCACGTCCCTCTGGAGGTCGGCTGGCTCTCCCCTGCGCCGTCGTCTCACACGTGTGTGTGTGTGTGTGTGTGTGTGTTGTGTGTGTGTGTGTGTGTGTGTGTGTGTGCGTGCTCCACCAGGCCCAAGTCAGA
>JAODVN010183908.1:0-12998 GCA_025434125.1 Chologaster cornuta
GCCTACTGGTCTGCAAAGTGACATTAACTAATGACTTGGCCTACTGGTCTACAACATGACATTAACAAATGACTTGGCCTACTGGTCTACAAAGTGACATTAACTAATGACTTGGCCTACTGGTCTACAAAGTGACATTAACTAACTGGTCTATAAAGTAACATACATTTTATATGACTTGGACTACTGGTCTAGGTGTTTAGTTCCTAGAGTCCCAGCTAAAAGGTTCCAAGGTTACATCATGACATGAGCAACACCAGCATACAACATTAACAGTCACTTTGGATAAATGCTTCTGCAAAAATGTCATCCATAGTGCAGAGCAGAATACTTATGATGTATTACCTAATTTGGTAAATTATGGTACAAAAGATTTCTGATTTGTTTAGATGCTGCCTTTTCTAAATGTGTTCTCCAACACACAGTAGAGTAGCGTTATTATTCACAGTCCATTTCACTTTACACTTGCATACCTTTGCACAGTTGCCCTTCTCAATTGACATCCATGCAATGGCAATGCAAAATGTGAGAGTGAGGTAGAGAGAGAGAGAGAGAGAGCTGCCAATAGATGGACATTAGGTGGACAGCCCAACGATGTAAACAAAGAACAGAGGAGCTCTGATTACAACACAAAGGGAGTGTGATGTCACTCTCTGCCCAAGACACATTTACTCCCCTATATCTTTACATAGAAAATAGCCGTTTGCCGCTATATCAATGATTACAATGTAATAGGACCTTTAATTTGTATTGTGGTGGTTCATTTTGAATGACTAACTTGCAACCTCTCAGCTCAAACAAGAAAGATGTCCGATAGTGGCTCTGATAAATGAAGAGTACAAGACCCGAGTCGAGACTAAATGCACAACCCTCCAACTAGTTCTCTAATAACAGGTCTGATGCCCTGTGTGTTGGGGAGTAGATCTACCGCAGCGCTCCCGTTTGCCAACGTTAGGTCACCATCACGGACACCTCGCCGAGGTAGATGCGTGCCGTTCCAGGAAAAGGCAACGTTAGATCGGGGACCAGAAGAAAACAATGCGAGGACCGACATCTGTGAGCCGCGATAACCATCAGCTTCGTATTACTGGTTTTCTGAAGATCCTCATTCGCCCAGCTAGCCGGTTTACATTCATAAGCAGGCAGCAAACAGCACCTTTCTGCAGCCAAGGTCTAAGCCAAGGTGCACTCAAGACAGTAGCACGGCATCCCACCACTGCAGGCAGCTTGGCATAGCAGGGGAAGGGGGCTGTTATAGACAGCAGTACACACATTAAAATACTGCACTGCAGCAGAACCATGCACCGTGTGTGTGTGGGGTGGGGGGAGAAAGAGAGCACATTTCCACACTCCCAACATCACACTATGTGTCCACTGGGCCTGTGGTGACTCTGCTGATGACAGCAGTATTAGGTCAGTGTTGGTCAATACTGAAGGCTCAAGGCATGGACAGCCTGTGGGAGAACAGTATAATCCTGTGGAGAGCGGGCGTCACATAGTGAATTAGACCTCTAATGCTGCCTGCTCTGCACTTTGAGTGCAGTTTGTGTGTGTGTGTGTGTATGTGAATGTAGTGCACACGTTAATAAATAATGCTACGAAATGCAATTTCGCACACTCTGCATTTTTGAATAACAAGAGCAGCTTCTTGATTCAGCCATATTAAAAGTGTGTGTGTGTGTGTGCGCGCTCATGTCTGCCAATACTCTACATGTACTGCAGATTCACCCTCAAGGGTCAATGGGCGGGGTACATTCCTTAAAGCAGAGAAATGTGGCGCTAATATAATATTGCAGGTGAAGAGGCCCATACATGTACTTTGCCCTGATCTTGGAATGCAATAAAAAGGACAAAAATGTTACACATATCATACATTTACTTGTGCTGCCTTGTGTTACGCCTTGGTGCTGCCTTGCTACTTTGTCCAGAATCACCTACTCTAGAGTGGAGAGTTGAACCTCTGGAGAATAAGGCCTGTGGACAGTTTTGACAGCTACACCTGGGGAAATCGAAGCACTGCACCGAATGTCCTCCAGTTGAACAATATGACTGTCCAGAGTGCCAGTGTCATTTCAGTGTGTCTTCAACAACTGTACGAGGGTGGGGGCACAATATATCGACTCAGTATCGTTATTGCAATATCACGTTGCGCAATATCATATCGAACATGTAGCAGGAGGTGCAATATTCAGTATATTTAGTGGAGAGATGCGTCCGTTTGCTGTTTGGCTTAGTTGTGTTTGATTTAGACAAAGCAGTAGGATGTGTGGCTGAGTAAGCTAATGACATAATAGAGATCGAAGAGGAACGCCTCCTCGCTTTAAATTACTGTTGTATCAGTGCAATATGACATATTTTGTAATTTTTTTAATACATATATTATATATTTTACTTATGTTAAGAAATAAAATAAAAATATTGCAATTTTCATGATCAATATCGCAAAATCACATTTTATCAATACTGTGCACCTCTAAACCGTACTAATGATGGCTTTGCTCGTAGTGAAATGGCTTCTTTTTTGTTGTCTTGAGTGAATAAACTTGATACGCACATAAATACATTATTCTACTATTACAGGTTGGATCTACATGGAATGCCTCTACATTCAACATGTGCACAAACTAATCAACAAATACATTCTCAATGCACTGTATGAAATGAATGGGCCAATTAAGCATTAAATAAGCACTTTGCTTAATTAAGAGGGCAACTAACAGAGGTAAACGCAGCCCAACAATAGTGACCCAGCCAACTAAATGTGAACCACATTTGGTCTTGTTCCATCGTCAATGGTGATGCTTTTATTCTGTTTGTGTACACAGAGGAGGATTGTGCTCAAGGACACTTCAGCAGGGCAGGTGGTTGTGGCTAGGGCTGCACAATTTGATCATAAAGTAGAATTGCAATTAGTTTGGAATACGGCGATCGCGATATAGTAAGCAGCTCTCATAATTTAATTTAACAAGTTTCCTTTGTTATCAAAGCTTAAAAGTGATCTGTACTATAGCATTAAATACTGTATGTAAATATACAATATAGTAACCTGACATGTCCATCTTGGAAACAGTCCATCAAAATGTTTTTAACTTTCAAAAAAATACTTGTTGATAGGATGAACTATGTCTGTCATTGTTTTCAAGTAGCTTTCACCGTCGCACCTAAATAACACTGAATGAAAAAAGTTGGTCACAGACACCATTATTTAAAGCCTCTCAATACGTATTCTCATGGCAAAGTCAAACTTAAGCTGGCAAGATCATTATGGTTTCAGTGGGCTTTCTATATAGGCTAGAGGAGCGCCTACTGTATTTCTTAAGCAGATAGTTCACTGATGCTGGTGTGCCTAATGTGACATGCAGTGGTAGAAGGTCAAATCAAACCACTTAGCCAATTATCAAAGAAAAAAGTAAACATAATAGGCCTTAGTGTATTTTGAAATATGTAGGCCATTTAGCAATTCAATGGAATTAAATAAAGTCTCAATGCTATATCTTACATTTATGTAAAATACAAAATGTAAGGCTTCCCTGCCAGCCCATCAAACTAATCTATCGGCTAGTAAATTGGGAACAATAGGAACAACATGCCCTTTTATGATACAAATACCAAATGCTACAAACTGTGTTTTGGCTTTACCAAAGGCCTGACGCCCTTATGTGGGGATCAAATAATGTTGTTTTTTGTCCTTTTACAAACCTGGCCACTTTTTGATTTTGGATCGCTCAAATTAAACAGGTAATTGATTAAGGCTGTGTTTAAAGCAAACACGGCCAATTGAACCCAGGCTATTATGTTTTTTTTTTGCATGGTGCCACGAACTTTGACATGCCACTCGGGAAGTCTACCATTCTGAGGATGGCCAGTCAAACCATGTTCTACACAGTAGCCTACCTTTCTGCGACGCCACTGATCTCACAATAACACCAAAACGTGCATTTTTCTGTATTTGGCATCAATTCAACATCTGCATGCTAGTTTGCATCCACTTTCAAAATATTGATATGCAACAGAGTCTACGAGACAGACACAGAGTTGTCCATCTGCCGGAACATGGAAATCTTAACAGAGCCATTAAGGAGGGAAAGAAATAGACAGGCAATGAGCTGCGTTCACGCAATGCAAAGTAAACAAAGAGCTTCCCCCATTTGGCGTGGTTTATATAACGCATTGCGCTTCTCAAGGCAGGGAGGCCTAAGTTGACAGGAGACCTATATCTCAATATTTGACGGCCATCTTTATTATGGGTGTTGCTCTTGCATGCAGCAAATGCACGCAGTGCGTGACGATTAGTTATAAATAATCGCAGGCTTTTGCGATTACATAATCCCACAACGCCACATTGCGGTTCCGATGGCGATGCGGTTAATGGTGCAGCCCTGGTTGTGGCCCGTGTTAGAAAACCTCCGGTGGTTTGCCCAATGCTGCACTTGATTAAGTCAACTGGGTCAATTCTGACACATCTGGCTGTGGTGACAGACATGCCAGGCTGGAAAATGTTGAAAATTTACATTTTACATTGCAGAATGAGCGACGAGTGGCTCCAGAAATAAGCAATGAGCCATAACCATAAAAGGTCTCATGGCGTATTGATATAGAGGATTCTTTTCTATACAGAGGTGTCAAAAAATAGCTCAACAATAGGGCAAACATACGCTTAACCCATTTTAGCAGACTGCTGGCTACCTATAATATGCAATCCTGCCTCCACTAGTGCCTTCTCCCACCCCCAACTATCCATTTGCTGTCAGTCCTACTGAGGAGGAGGAATGTGTTGCACTAACAGCTGTCCTAGCCTGCAGGTAGAGGAGGAATAATAGCAAGAGAAGAGTCAGCTTGTGGGAGGACGATAGAAATAAACCTGCTGCAGTTTATAAAAAATAAAAAAGGATATTGGGCTTGGGAGGACAAGCTAACCAATAAGACCGCAGAAGCACAAAACCTTGACCAGCAGCATGCGTGTTTATTTATGCTGTGAATGCGAGTATGCACTGGACTTTGGCGTATAATGTGAATGGGGGCGGGTGTTCCACACTATATTGCACATTGCACATGTACCAACCCTCCCCCATTCCAACGTGTGCAGCAGTGGGTAGCAGCAACAGTGACTTCACACCTGCCCCTCTCAATCCACACACAGAGGAGCACTTAACAGTAACAGGCAGCTGAGACGGCCACAACAACTGCCTCTCCAACGAGTGCACAACACAACACAGGCATACAGTACAGAGCACATGCAAAGTGGCGGATCGCACAGTCAGCATGACAGCATGCCGCGGTCTGCCATACACATACACTACGGTATGTCTGCCTTCCCAGGGGCCTTAGGAACTCCAGGACGTGTCAGAACACAGCCAGAGAACAGATCTCATGTGCAGACTGTCTCTCACTAAAGCAGCACTGCCACACCCACAAGCAAGCTTAAAAAGTTGCCTCGCGTTCGCACCAAACGGCAACTGCATAAAATAAAATAAAACGTTCCAAGCCCGCTTTTGGCGCCAGCGTGGCGGAAAAAGAACACTTTTGTTCACGTACGTGCCAGACTGGTAGGGGTAGCGCACCAAATGCGGCGATGTCAAATGTTGGTACGTTTATGGCGACACGGCCTCTGTAAACATCCTGACCCCTCCTTCCTTCAAAGTGTCAGCGTGTGTGTCGCGGACTCTCTGTGGAACTCTACGGGGACATGCTCCCCTAATAACTAGATGCCCTGCCAACTATCTGACAAGAGGCCTTGCCGGTGGCTTGTTACGACGGAGCTATCGAAACAAACTGCACCAGCAGAGCAACATGCTAGTTACGCGCCGGGTCACGTTAAAAGAAAACTGCCGTTAACTGCCATTAGCTTTGTTTATGTCCCCCGCCACCCCCCAATCTCTGCACGCATAGAAGCGGGGCCTCTAAGCCTAGTTGCTAGCATGAAAGCGCATGGTCGTCAGAGAACTTACCGGTAGCACTGCAGGGTAGTAAAGCCCCATCATTGTCTATCCTAAGAGGAGCAGCTGCTGAGAAACTCCCCCTCTCGGCGTTCTCTCCTCCTGTTCCTCCTCTCAGCCTTGTGCACTGGGACCATGAGCTGTCGGCCGCCTGTGTCCGCGCCTCGCTCACGCACACAATTCAAATTCTCCCTCGCTCCCTCCCTCTTTCTGGGTTCCCCTCCTTCCACCACGCAAACCTCTCTCTCTCTATCTCTCTCTCTCCCCCTCCCTCCGTCCGTCTTCCCTGCTAAGGCCTCCCTATCGCTTCTCTGCTGACAGCCTCTCTCTCTCTCTCTCTCACCCTCTGCATCTGTCATTCACACGCGTGGTACTCATCTCACTGTTCCTCAAGTTCCCTCCCCCCCAGTCAGCCAGCCAGCCCCCCTTTCAAAGTTTGCTTCCCATCCAGTCTCGGCTCTTACTCTGCTGCAAAGTATCAAGCTGCATCCACCTGCATAATATCTAGCTAGCTAAGCTGTGCGTCTGTGAATCAGAAGAGCCAGCCGTAGCCGGCGGCGGCGTTGTCGTTGTTGTTCCTCCGTGCCTTGGTGGAAGGAAGGAGGAAGATGCGGTTTTCTATCCTGGCGCTGGCTGTCTAGCTAGCTAGCTAGCTAGCTATCCGGCGGGCGGGATGAACCACACAGCGTTAGCATTAGCCCCACCGCATTGCAGGCGTTTTTTGATGATTTATTTATTGCGTGGCAGCTTGTCAACTCCGGGGGAGCAGAGGCGAAGGGAGGCTGCCCGGTGGACAGCTAGCTAGCAAGAAGGTTTCCTCCCAGAAATCACAGCCTCCCGACGCTGCAGCCGCCTTCGTGGTGCAGACGGGAGCGTAAAAGTGCACTGCCGTATTCTGTACGTCTAGGATCTTGAAGCGGCGACATGAAATGCGGTTTTCGCTGCATTGCGCCTTTTCATAGCCAACCAAACCCCCACCCCCCTCCTTCTGGCTCAGACTCAGCTCAACATCTCAATCGCTGTATTGTTTGGGGGAGGGGTCGTTTAATTGGCCGAGAGGAGAGAGCAGCCCGTCGTGCCGCATTCTCATACGAGCGAGGCACTGAACTCTGCGGAAAAGCCCCGATGCCAAGCTTTAGAGACATCTGCTGAGGCGGGCTGAAACCAAGTCCACCGGGACCGGAAAGAAGTGCTAGGGGATGGAGTAGGGGGTTAGTAGATGTATTGAGGAAGAGGGGAGTATGTGTGGGGGGGGAAGTGAATAGGGAAAGGAGCTTTGGGTCCAGACCAGACTGGGGCTGTTGGATGTGAGCGCGAGATAACGGGATAGAGCGATAAAAGGATAACGGGCCTGGGTGGGGGGAAGAGAGAGCGAGGAATGACGGGATTAGGGTGCAAGCGTGGAGGATGAGAGGAAGAATAGGGGATGATCCATGGATTAAGCACGCAGAATGAAGGGCCAGATACAGTATGCTGTGGCCATATTGGCTCTACACCTTGGTTAGCATAAAGACAGTCAGGGATTCAAACACTAAAGCCATTTCCACCCATTGCTCATCACACAAATCAAACAAAAGGACCTTCTCCTGTTTAAACAACACACGCACACACGCACTAAAGTCAATCAATACCCAGACCTACATATTACAGTAATGTAATGATTCAGGACTTCTCCTTCAGCAGAAGGCTATGGCCTTCCATTGGATTTAAATCCAAATGTGCTAAATGATGAACAGAAGCCCTGACCATTTTAACATAATGCGTTTCTCAACCCCTGAACGCCAGTGATTTGCCCGCGGCCTGCAGCTCGCTCGTGTGGTGTCTTGTGGTGACACACGGGAGCATGCCGAGGCAGCTCAAACACTCATGTGCTATTAACTGAGACAAATGCAGCACTGCAGTACGGAAACAACCCCGTCTGAGCTGAGCCAGGCCTGGCCGGCTAGCCGCATTTGCATGACAACCGGCGTGTTAGCGGCCTCCTAATGTGCGCTCAAGGGCAGAATACATTAGCCGCTTAGCCGTTAAATCATTTATAAAGCAAACGCTGTGGCGTCTGTTGGGTTTAGCCTGGAACTGGGCAGGTAAACAAAGGGGGCGGGGGGGAGAGTCCTCCAGACTCCCTGCCCAGGTGTCGGTTCTATGAAAAGATGAAAGCTCTGGTGGGCTACGCTTGACACGGTATGGCTCTACTCAATCTGAGGCTAGGACTTCTGCAGGGCCTACTCTTACTACCCCACCATCTCGTCCCTCTGTCCATGAGTTTTTTTAATAACCCCTCAATCTCTCTCTCCCCTCTAGTGCTAGTAAACTCAATTACATTGATGGGAACTACAAATCTAATATATCCCAAAATCCTCGCAGACGGAAATATCTGATTCTACAGTCAGTCAGTCAGTTAGTCACACACTCTAAGTAAGCTGTGTGTTGACGATGGCAGGATCAGGCAGAGGAGGATGTGTGTGTGTATGTGTGGTATAGAGAATACAGGACGAGGGGTATGAGCATATGTCATGTTGCGATGTGGAGAGGGAGAGAGAGGGGCCAGCTGGCACACAGACCAACACCCCCCCCCTGTGGCACTGCTGGAGAGCTGCACATCCCAGACACACACACAGGGGCAAATTAGCATACACCATTAGCATACACAGGCTCCCAGGTACAGTCTCTTTCTCCCTCTGCGGTAGATAAGACAACTGTCAGCCGCCCCACCGCTGCAGTGTATACAGCACTGGAAGGGGGGGTGCACTTAGAATGAGAGGATAAAGAGAGAAAGAGGCTGAGAGGGGGAAACAGAAACAGTTTGTTTATCATTTACCTGATTTGAATTTTTCCTACCTTAGAACTTTCCCTCCCCACCTCTCTCTCTCCCCCTCTCTCTCTCTCAATACGGCTGTGGATAGTTATATTTTACAGGCTCAAGATGGGGTAGTTTACTTTCCTTTAAATCATTATACACGTGCTAGTATGATATCTAAAGTACCCCTAGTTTGGTGTGAGAAGACCAATATAGTGGTCTGGGTGCTCCTACAATCCAACTCATAACCAAGATGATGGATTGATGGGTTGGATCCCTGGAGACGGCCCTCCTGCTCCTCAGTAGGTGCTCGCTGTAAGAGCCTAATTTGATAGTGATCAAGTGCCCTCTTCTGATGTGACGGCAAGGCGCTAATGCTAACGCTAGCTTGCTGCTTGCATTCCAGAGCTTCTCCTTCACCACGCCAGTACCAGCTGAGGTGCAGGCAAAGGAGAGAAACCCTTAAAAGTGCTGCCAGTGCAACTCTGTGCTACTGACATCACATGACTGACATGTTACAGTAAATATCACTATAATTATAAATGGTACATCCATTTTGCTATCGTCACAATTTGCCCTTGTTTCTTTCTGTCATTCATATACATATGAGGGAGATTAGTCTTTTTGGGTTACTTCAATTTGATGATATTTCATTGCTGTCATAGGGAAATATAAATAATACGTGAATGTGTACATTTCAATCTGGTCTGTTTAGCATTCAACATTTAGCCTTAATAGAGGATGCATTCTTACTTTTCCAAATTAATCAGATGTATAATAGTGAATAAGTTCAACTGGCATTTCATTCAGCAATGCATAAATAAAACCATCACTTTTATTTATTCCATATTGTTTTTGTGACTAAGGTTTGCAAAATAACACTAATCTTCTCTTACCTGACTGTGAGCTGGGTAACCATGGAAACCAGGGTTTAAGGGCTCATTGTTCTGAAAGAGACAACGAGAAGAAAGAAAGAGAAAATGAGAAAGAGCAAGAAATAGTGGTTTAGCGCTATACCCAATGTGTATGATGGCAGTCCAACACTCCTTACAGCTGAAATGTGCTCTCAGCTAGTTGCTAGCTGCTAGCAGCTCACCGAAGAGCACATTAAGCCTATTCAAACAGAAAGGAGCCAGGCCTGTGTGCATGTACACACAACAGGAGACTCCACTGACATTTTTGAAAAAAATAGTCTGGAGGGGAGTGTGAAACATTTCTGTATAACAATATGATTGTAATTCTACTAGCCATTTGCTTTATTATATCAAAGAAGGTTCAAAGACTTCAGCAAAACCAATTAGATGTGCTGCCAGTTGAAGCATACAAGCTCAGAGGGTGCCTAAATAAGAGAAATTAACCGACTGAACACCAGATTTCAACAAATGACCTCTGCTCTTTTGAAATTTAGTATAACTCACTTTGTTCCTCCATTATGTATAGTATATATTCTGTACATCTATTGCTGCGAATCAAAGACATTGTGGCATGCGGATAAAAAAAACACTACTTTGTATTCAACAAGCATCTGAACACCACCCACAGCCCAGTTTCTTCTACTCTTCTTGCTTTGATACCTTTCATTGTCTATTTTTTTTAAAGGGTTTTGCTAATAAGCACACATTGTTATTCCAACACCTGAGTTTAAAAAGCCAAGAGAAATACACAGCAATAGAACGAGAAATTAAAGGATTCTCAGAAGGCAAAATGTTTTTTCCAACTAACAGGTGAACCCTGAGCATTGCACTGAGCCCATTTCTGGTTCCTTGGCCCTTTTCTCTGTACAGGCAGCGTCAGTGAATCACATCCCGCTGGAGAACAACTGACCCCCCACATCTCCGTAACCCCTAACACTGCTCTATAAACCAGTGTTGTGCTCCGTTTTCCCCATAATTGATTTTAATTAGATTAATTCAATCTCTCTTTCCTATTACTCTTAATGACCCCCCCCCCAAATCTCCGCCAAGAAAACAATGGTTTGCAGATATACACTGCCCAAGAATAAGGGTAAAATTAAGGAGGGGTGGGGGGACAATGAAAGGCTGGGGTTTTTGGGATGGAACAATGGTGGAGTTGAAGCACACAATAATATTTTGACAGTGCGGCAAAGTGAGAAGGCACCAGCTCAATAGCACGCTGGCACTCTGCGCAGAGACAACACCAGCGCTCAGCGAGACAGAGGTCTCGGCTTTCACGCGGGAGGCAGGGAACAGGGGGAGATACGGAGGGGGCGAGGGGGGTCAGCGTTTCAAGGCTGGGTGTGAGGGTCGACGTGCGATATGATATTGGTGGGAACTTGACAAAATGGCTCAAGCGAATTCTCTGCCGCTTGCGCTGAATGCTCCTTTGCCTCCTTCCCATTCATTGGCCCGCCTCGAGTGTGGTCCGCACGGCGCTGCCGTAAAACAGTGGGGAGGAGGGGAGTCTGAATGACAACTGTTATCCTTCTTTTATTTACTAAGCCAATCGAACGGGAGAGTGTCTCTCGCGCTCGCTGAGTTTAACCTCCAAAGTCAAAAGCTAGCCGAGTGGGCTCCTGGAGCGCTGGCTGCAGTGCAGAAGTCCTTTAAATGGTGGGATGGATGTGGCCTATCAGCTAAGATGAAAGGCACATGATGGATGAGGAAAGGGAGAAGTAGATACATACCAAAGCCAGGGATGAGGTCACCAAAAAAATTCATATATATATATATATATATATGAGAGCCTTTGGCCCTGCTCTCGACTGCTCCCCTCGTCTCAAACAGCCCTCTCTTTGTCTCCCCCACTCCATTTCCTGTTTCATCTGGAACCAATTTCCCCCCCGTGCCCCGTCCCCAGGGTGAACATTCTCCTTTGCGCGCTGCTTTTAGAGGGGCATGGACAGTCCTATATTCAGCAACACACTGGCTAGCTACAAAACAAACATTAGAGCACACATGTCAGGCTAATAGGCTGTAATGTACTGTTAGGAGATGGTTCTCAAACGTACAAGGTCACGGGGGAATATTAGAAACGTTATTTATCTGGGAGATGTATAGCTTTCACCAAACTTGATCTCAGCAATAGTCTGGACTGCATCTCCGTGCTTCCTAAATATACCCAGGTGAGATGTGTTTAAGTGAAACATTCAGCGTTAGTTGGAATGCCAGAAGAAAAATAAAGTTCTTATTTAAATATTTAAAACACTGCCACTACTAGAGCCACATTTATTCCAGTTTTACTAAGCAGGCTTTGGAAAGCCTTCAGAAGATGCGTTTTCACTTACGAGAGCGTTCAAAAACAAGAAGAAGTGCTAATAGCAAGTAAGCCAGTGATTTCATCTTAACCAAAAAATATCTTCCACAATGCTGTGAAGAAAGAAAGAAAACTATAAACTGCAGTTTCGCAGGAGTAAGGCAAGGGTGAAAAGACAGAAAGACCAATGAGGAGAGAAGAACGAAAGAAAGAGATGAGAAAGAACGGGCGGGGGAGAAATGGGAGGAATTCAGCAACATCTTGAATCAATCTGTCCGGGGGAGCGGGTGGGGGGGGGACTTGGGTGGACGGAGAGCGGCGGGAGTCAGAGAAAACAACAGGCGGACGACGCGGGCTCAAAGACAGAAAGAGTCTGCCATGTTAAAAAAGGAAAAGGGCATAACCATGTCGAAATGGAGACACTGAGTCACAAGTGAAGAATGTCACGTGCCTTATATTTTCTTAGGGGCAGGGAGAACATTTGATACCTCCTTTTCAAGCCACCCTTCATTCACACAGACGTACAGCACAGCACAGCAAGGCTCGCCACGTATAGGCTTTGTGACCTGGATCCCTTCTAAGTGTGCATTACTGGCCTGCACGTATTACCGCTGGAAGTGCTCAGGCCGAGATCTGCGGCTCAGCGCTGTGATTTAACAAGTTTCCATTCACGCTAACTCCATGCAGTCAGTGGGTGTGTTGCTGGGGCCCCGCCTGGGCCCCGCCTGGGCCCGGGCAGCCTGCGATGGGCGGTGGCCGGCTGGATTGATGGCTGTGGAGCCCTCAGAATGAAGTGGCGGAGATCAAAGTACAAAGTTCTCTCTCCCTCTCTACAACTGAAAACTAAAGGGCATTGCTCACTTGTTTATTCTCCCCCTCCCTCCCCGTTTTATGAACAGCAAAGAGGCGAAGAGAGTTTAGCAAATGGGTAGAAGGAAAAGCTGGCGTGAAGGTGTGTGTGTGTGTGGGGGGGGGGGGGGGGTTATACAAGATGACATTAGGTCAACAGATGGAACGAGGAGGTGTGGGGGATGGGGGTGGAGGAGAGAGGA
>JAODVN010184012.1:0-12998 GCA_025434125.1 Chologaster cornuta
CGTGTGCATATATGTTTGTAGTATTCTTAGTACCATGACATCTGCATGTGACGGCCCTCAGAGCACTTTTTCAACCCGGTTAAAACAAATTAGCAAATTACCTAATCGTCAGTGATCTCTCAGTAAAGTAGAACACATTACCGTTACTAATATGACAAAGTGAACAGTGTTTAGGTCATCTTTGTTCCCATTTTCACATGATTCATATCATGATTGGGTTGGCACTGGCACAGAAACATGCATGTGAGTTCACCAATAAGACACCAACAATGGCTATCCTCAATGGATCCATGCTGACTCACCCAAGATACTAGAGATGATGACTAATAGCTCCAAAAGACTTTTACACAGCTCCAAAAGACTTTTACACAGCGCTTTGTTACCAGGTGGAGTAAAAGCTACATGTTTCAGCAATGCCGAACAAATATACGCATGACAACATGTGAACAAGGATCTTACATGTGATCTTATGTGTATTCTCAGGTAGAACAGCGAAGAAATAGGCTGATGCTTTATGGAGGTAAGGACAGAAAGGGCACCATCAACAGGTTTTATTTTGAAACATCAAAATACCCATGTTTTCAATTTCCAATGAGTGTTATTTATTTTTAAAAGTGTGACCCATAAAATGATATTTAACAAGGCATATAATCACATTGAAGTTTGGTTTTCCCCCCACTAACCTGACATGGTGAGGTGTGTATAAGCTTACATTTTTTAAATAAGATTAAACTGTGTAGCTCAGCAGTGTCTCAGTTTCTGATTAACTGATTATGTCTGAACATAACTGATTATGTCACCGACTTTGCAGGAAAATATCAACAGTGCTAGGGTGAATGACCTAATGAGAGAAACAAACCACACACTAAAACCCATATCATCTCTCATTATTTGTAGTACACTACTTTACATTTCAATCTATTCTAGGGGAAATGTGACTTGGACCAGAGGGAGAGGCAGATCACATAGTAGAGGGTAAGGTACTGACATCACCTGGAGTCCTGGACTTATAGCATAAGTCCGGGACTCCAGGTGTAGTCAGTTTGTCAGTGTGTTGTGCAATACCATGGCATAAGTCTTATGCCCTTGTATTTATTGCACAACACAAACAGTACAGGATCCAGTTTCTAGTTCTTTACTAGTCTAAACATAGAAAGATTTATGATGATAAACAAGCCAATTGATAATGTATAAGCCATTTATGTCTGACTGAACTAGGTCTATTTACATTTAGGTTTTCCCAGTATATGGAGACAGCACTTGGATCTATGATATGTCATATATATGGACCTATCAGAGAGCCCTGTAGGCTATTTGCTAAAGGCCTCAAATGTTCCTATCTGGAGACCTATCTAGCAGGTTCAAAGCAGAAGGCAAAACCAGAGTGCATGCTATTCATACAAGCTAAAAGAAAGCAGCTAATGTGATCACTCTGCTGTCTGAACAATAGGATTTTCCTTAGCGGTGGGTGTGTTTGCGCATCATTCAGGGTGGGAGGATTTCACACATGTACCGATATAGCCTACATCCAGAAAGCTTCAACTGAAAATTATCTTTAAAAAGAAAAATCTATCAATTGAGTTGCAATAAAACACATAATTTCCTAGGATAATTCCTTTAGTTATTGTTTACAAAAGCATTGTGTGAAAATATTCCTAAAACCCAGAGTTGCTTTTAAATGTCTACAAACAAATGGGCTACGAAAATCAGCATCAGAAAT
The DNA here is from genome assembly GCA_025434125.1 of Chologaster cornuta. Classification (NCBI taxonomy): domain Eukaryota; kingdom Metazoa; phylum Chordata; class Actinopteri; order Percopsiformes; family Amblyopsidae; genus Chologaster; species Chologaster cornuta. The sequence continues at coordinate 1,721 of JAODVN010184012.1, forward strand.
TAGTTTTTATAGCCGATTACATTCTGCGGAATAGGCTACATCAAAATAGGTTACTGATATACGGTAGCTTACAGAGGGGCCTTTCATCAATCCACTTGACCATACAGTAGGATATATTTTCTAGGCAGGCATAAAAGACCCCTTTCATGCGCTAGTCTTTGTGTTCGTACAATTGCTGAGTTTACATACAGCGCAGTTCACCTTCATGCGTGCACCTTTCAATAGGCTACACCTAGGCTAGCATATTGCACAAAAATGTTGGAATGAAAAGGGTTATTCCCTAAAGATGGATTTGGTTATGACTCATAAGAACAGATTATGGCAATGAAAGCAACGTACCTGCATTGCCGTAGGATTTTGCCAATAGCCAGCCGACACTTGCGCATATTTTTGACTTTGTAGAGTCATACAAATCCAATGGCTTTATGTCCGGAACAACAAAAGTCTTCCTCATCGCATTGGAGTCCACCATAGCGAGTGTGGTGTAGGCCAAATGCTAAGGGAAGCAGATTATACTAGTAGGCTTCAAGGCAGTAAAATGTCAAGCAATCATTGTTTCAGCAAGATAGTCCGTACATGCGCTGGGAATACGGATGTGCCTAAGCGTTTTTCAGGAAAGACTATCCGCCCCGGTTGGCTATATTTTCTATTCCATTAAATACAGCTACTCTTCTGTCCGATTTCACATAATAATTCACGTTAATAAACTGTTGAGCCTTTTAAAACTGTCGACTCATCGGTTTGTTTGAGAGAAACGTATTATTCCTCTCGTTTTGCTCTTAGTCCGCATTGCTATGGATTCAGTTTACTGTAGGCTCCAGGCAGTCCACAGAGCTCCCTGCCGATGATTTCCAGGTGCTCCACGCTGACGTCACTCACTAAACCAACTGTCCAATAGGAATTATGTTGGAAGAGGGAGGGCGGGATCTAAATTGTGTGGACGCAACCAACAGGTAGAGAGAATCGGTATTTCTCTTGAGACAGGTGCATTTACTTCGTTTTCAAGACAGGTGGACTGCTCTCTGTAGCGATCAGTTTTACAGGGATGCTTCAAACAATGGTGCCCTTGTGCCAGATTAAATAAGAAAAAGGTTATTTCTCATTTGATAAGTTAAGTATTTCATTAAGTTTTTATCTTGGCTATTATCAACATCTTGACTATTTAATATTTGAACATAAACACATTTGAGCTCATTAGGAGATATTTAACACATTTAAACTAGGGAGTTTGTTATCCAGTGGTGTTTTGTAATACATTATAAAAACACCCCACGTCAGTACGGAGCTTCAATCACCCCATTTACTATACCAACAGATGATCTCACAATGTTAACCTAGTTATGAAATGCAACTATTTTCCCTCACCAATAACTTTGCTTATTAAAAAACAGACAAGTAACACAAGGCCAATATAGTCGAACTCAATTTTTGAAAAAAATGTTCATTATCTGTGATGTTAATTTGTGGTAAATCCAAAAACTATCAAGTGGGCCACCATGATTCAGAGATGTTTGACAGATGGTTTATAAGCCATCATGTAAAGACAACTGGGGAAGAACCGTGACTTTGTGGCTGAATATAGTTTACTTTTTCCTTCATGAAAACCTAAGTATTATGTAACTTGTTTATGTGTAAACATGTTTTTACACTCTGACAAGCAAAACATTATATAACTAGATGCTTTTTGAAATGTTTTTGCCCCTCTACAAATTATGTTAAACTACATTCCTGCCATGTACCACTGTATTATTGTTACAGTATTAAATGTATGTTTGTATGGTGTAGCGTCAACCAAATCCTCAAACTCTCCACAAACTTCTGGCTCCTGTTTCAATACTTAACCCCTCCCATTTGTTATTTGGACAGAATTACTTCCCCCCCATAAGGAAATGGATCACTGCGATTCCTAGGTATACAACAGAAGCTTTTTAAAGGAATTTTCTCATGAACTGATATAAAGTAAAGTAGACAAGAAAAAGCAGACCTAAGGAAATCACTAAAGATTTACATATTTTAGTAGAAATCTGCAAGAGCTTGAATTTTCATGATCAACAAAACAAAGAGTGACATCTTCTGGCCAATACCAGTTAGGTAAAATAAACAATATTCGATATAGGAGAACACCATGAAGAAAAACATATTACAGTCCTCAATGTAAATAATACAGTTACAAATATATCATTCCTCTTAAATGAACAGTCAACAGTAGATTCCATTCTATGAGTATAAGAGACTTCAATATCTTTTTCTAGGTCGTTTGTGGTCAAATGTTAGCTACAGAAGTCTTTCAGTCTTCTTTGAGGCCTCCAAAGACCGCTGTCGGAACAATCTTCTGTTCAAGTTGCACCTCTGAAGCAAAAAAAAAAATTTAAAAAAAATACATACATGGTAGTTAGCCATCATAGCTTCAACCATATTTGCAATGCTTATTTTATCCATATGTGGGCTCACCTTCTGGTCCCTGGTCTTGATCATCTTCATCGTCATCATCAATGTCAATCTCATCTGGATTGGCTTGTTTTGAAAGCTCAGCCAGCTCGCTGCGAGAAGTGTCACTCCTGCAGACAGACATTGATATGTGAAACAGGATTTTAATGCTCCATTTAAACCACCTAGTTTTCAGCAGAAAACACACTCAGAACAGTGAATAGTATTAGGTCCTAAGCATCAACATTTTAAGCAATCAGTTGTACGTTATGTTGGCCATTTTGGGCTGATATGGTGACCCTTATAATAGGCATGTTACAGATAACACAGCCACTAGTGGCCTCACAGTGCCTAGTCTTCTCTGCTAGGGACTTTTCAGCCATCAGATTGTAAGAGTTCCTACTCCAGGTCAAATGTCAAATTCCCTGACTAAACATCACATTTCTATAGTTCGGTAGGACAGAAAAACTGGCCACCAGAGCAAAGTCTGTGTTAAAGGGACAGCCGGCATGCCAACGAATAACATACATTTTTTATTAATGTGTAGTATCTATATGACATAAGTTCTAAGCAATACTTTCAAGATGTGTTGAGGCATCTCCAAATGTTAAACCACATCTAATGATATTATGATAAATTACAACAAAAACACTGCACATTTTCTTTAAATTCCCATCCACATAGGATTGTTGAAGAGGCAGTGCTGACATAAACATGCTTATTTTGAACTCCACCTTCACAAGGAGTTGGATTTGGATTTGTCAAAACATGTTAAACGCTGAGAAACAAACCGTTGTCTCCAGACATGTATACATACACATAAATATAATAAATCTGGGTTAATGAGACCATGTTAAGCGTGTGACAGCACATACCTGACAAAGAGAATCTTTTCTTTAGGCTTGGGTTTATCTTGTTCGGCCTCAGCCGCAAGTTGCTGAGCCTTCTGCTCCAACATCTTCATGTCATCGATTCCCATTTGGCCTGGAGCCAGGTCTGACACTGGATACACAGAATGAATAGCATTTGTGACAGCAATCACGGGACAGAAAACCTCATGTAAAAACCCATTGGGCAAGTCATCTGAATAACGGCATTTCATTCCTGAGAGTTGCAAAAAAGCACTGTACACTTACAGACTTTAGAACCATGTGTGATCTTACCGGTGCCTGTGGAGCTAGTAGTGGCCTTCATCATCTGCGAGGACATGAAGTTGACCTGGGTGTTATATGTGGCCTGGACGCTGCGTTTGATCCTCAGCATCTCTCTGATGGTGTCCTCGTTTCCATGACGGATCTCAAATTCCTTCCAGGTCTGCCAGAATGTAGCAGTCATCTGAAAGAAATAGTCAGGTACTGGTAAATACATCAGGAGATGATGGGCATGTCATATATGGAGCACGTTTGAAACTGGAGGTGAATATCTCACCCTGGGATCACAGATCTGTGAACAGTAGGAGTAGATTGCTCTGGCTCTGTCAATCTCACCCAACTTGCTTTCCATGTCAGCAAATCGCAGGCACATGTCCCTGGAATGCTCATCTGGGAGGACCTTTGGAAGACAAACTCATTACAGAATCACGTATGAGCAAACACATGGTAGCTACATCCTTTAAGGGCAGAGCACATGTGGATAAGAACTAATGACACCTCTAAGTACATATAGGATGGTAATTTTCTCAGAGCAAGGAGTCATTGAGCAGTCTTGAACACACCAAGGCTCTAAGCAAAGATATTGGAATACTAACAAAGAGCAAACATAGAGCATTGTAATGCATTTCTGTAGGAGCTAAATTGGAATAGCTCTGCCATTCTGGTCTCCTAAATGTGGGCATACATTGCTGGGTCATTCAAACCTCTATGCTTCAAGTAAACAATAAACATGGCTGGAGGTTGTAGTTGTATGTCAGTCTATAATAGGTCTAATAGATAACTAACTATCCAACTAGTCTATCAGATTTTTTAGCCCAAAACATAGCAGAAATAAAATGTATTATTGTAGACATAATTGATGTCCCAGACCTACAATAATGTTCATTTTAAATAGCATCTGTAGCTCAAACATATTGTATGGTTGTGGATGAATATGACTGTCACAACTTGTATTGAATAACACTGAATTAGTAATTCATTTGTGACAAATCCAATACCACTAAGAAGCACAATAAGCTTTGAAACACTTTTTGTATAATACTAATTATTTTTACAATACAGCAATAAAAATAGAGTAAATTGTGAGATTATACATACAATGCAACTAGCATACTAATATGTATATGTATAACTGTAGTCAAACAATAATCTAGTTGCAGTACAATGAGTCTCTGTACCTCAATGGCCTTCTGGTATATGGCTCTGGTGTAGGTGACTCCATAGATTTCTGCAGCTCTCTTGATGTAGATGTTGAACATGTGATGTCTCTCCGCAGTCTCAACTGCCTCAGTTGCTCTTTCATATACGGCCATGGCATGTCGAGCCAAGCCATACTCTTCTTCCAGCTTGGCATACAACAGGTAAATAGCTGATAGACAATACGTAAATATTAAAGAAAAGATTACATCGGCTTCGACTAGGGCTGTCAAGCGATTCAATCCAATTTGCATGCTTTGTGATTAATCAATTGAATTAATCGCATTCATCAATATTTGTTGTGAAAATAGGCTTCTTCCTCTCGCACTGTGACCTGATCTGTACCCTCTCGTCTCCAACTTAAGATCGCCGATCATCACATCTAGCTTTATTATTGTTGCCTACATTTTCCTCCCTGGCATTATGAGGTCATGTTTTGATAACTTTCAATCTAGACAAAATTGGGTCCTTCTGTCTACAAAAGCAGCTACCTTTTGATTGTAGGCCTACAAAATACTGTTTGATTAAGACGAGGAGTGGTGCCTGGGAAGAATGTGCAAGAAGGCCACCGACTTGTTTATTAAGATTATTTTGCATTGATATCATAACAACTTGGACGCATCAGCATATCGTATCCTATGATGTTTGTATTCTTCAGTGAGGGTGCATTATTTTTTATACATATTAATTAATCAAAATGTAGGCGTTGTTTTGACAGCCCTAGTTACAACACATACGTTTCTATTAGTGTAATATCAAAACGTTATAGTGTAAATCACGTAAAAAGGGGCGATTAAACCAATAACACAAAGAAGCAGATAAACCTACTCTTGGCAAATTTGGCTGGACATCCATCTATAGCTTGCTCAAATAAATCTCTTGCTCTTTCAAGCTTCTTTCCGCCATAGCGATCGATGAACTTGGTTAGATAGGTGTTCCAGATGTCATAAACATTGGGCCACCTGAAGAGTGCAATGCCTCGCTCATATGCCTGAGAAGTGTGGAAATGTACATTAGAGACATTCTTACTTGATAAAATCTGACAAAAAATTTTAAAACGGTTGACTGTATAGTAGTGTGGTAAAGGAATTACTTTAAAGCTTTCCTCGAAGTAGTTCTTCTCTTCCAGAAACATGGCGTAATTGATGATGATTTGTGGTGTGGCAATACGGAGATCAATAATACGGTCATATACTGCCTTTGTAGACTGAGAATGGAATGGGAAGATCATTCATAATTAGTAATAGTAGTAACACAAACAAAACAGAAGTCTGACTGGAACTGTAAGTGCTATTGAACACACCTGGAATGTTCCAAGACTCTCCTCCAGGTCAGCCAGCATAGACCAGACCTTCAAGGACTTATAGAGCCTGTTCTGGACTGGTTCAGACACATCAAAGTACTCCGCTTTCTTGGACGGGATGGCTGTCGCTTTCTATACGAGTGGAATGTTTTTATACATTATCTAGCTGGTAAAGAGAAGTCAAACTAAAGTAAGTCAAACCAGGCCAGGATCCTACCCTCAGTATGCGAAGTGCCTGTTCATAGTTGTCGTGGCGCAGCTCCATCTCCCCATATTCACACCACACGCCTGCCAGGTCATCCACCTGCTTGTAGTTCACCTTGGTGGCCTTCTCAAAGATGGTCCTGGCCTGAGAGGCGACAGCAGGAAAGGTGAGGCAGGCAAGACAAGCGGGACGTCCCAGAGGAAGCATGTGTGAACATTAGCTGGTCATTTGTGGTGACTCACGTCATCCAGCTGCTCATTTTCCTCGTAGAATTTAGCGAAGGAAACCCAGAGAGAGTGAGGCTTTCCTGTGGCCTTCATTGGGTCAACCGTCTGCACTGCCTCTGTGTACGCGTTGATGATCTGCGGAGGACAGTGGGCATTCATTCAGAACTTTGTGTAGAAGGTATATGGCACGTATGGGATGGTGCAAACCAACCACACAGTCACAAGCAGTCCAAATAATCCTTCTGTTGATATGTGGTGAACAAACTAGAGGGATGCCTTCTTCAGACAATGCTCTGCATTTATACCTGAAGGAGTACAATCACAAACTGACCTCACTTTGTACAAGTGGCTCTCTTTGGCTCCATCTAGTGTTCATCCAAATCCATGTAGTTAGAATTATTGTCATGAGATAATTTTGGCTCTCAGGCTCCCTCCTGTTTAATACTAGTAATAATTTTAACTATTGTGTCCTATTAGCAAATATATGTGCAATAACACCCGATGATAAATGCTCACTTTGTTTATTATGTGGTAGTAACATTACACCAAAGGCAGGTAGGGTAAGGACTCAAAATGCAGATTAAACCATGGATGGAGAAACAGTACTTAAGACTGATAACAACCAAGTGAGTGCATGTGCAGCAGATTAGTTTGAATGTGAACTCACTTGACGTGGATTGCCTTCATACAGCTTCACTCGCTTATGCCACTCATGGACATTATGCGGGTTCTGCCGCAGTAGCACACTGTTCAGAAGAAGTGGTCTCCGAGCTATCAGCTGTTCAAAGCGGGCCAGCCTAAGTTCCAGATCGATGTCGTCTGCGAAAATGTTAAATGTTACATTAATGCTCACACTGATGTGCACCTTCTATTAAAAATTATTGATTGTTTATTGCACACATACAGTATATATATATTTTATCTTCCTTCCTTTAATAAAATAAAAAATAATACATTTGCAAAGCTGATCAATTATCTGCATTAGTACCAGTGGGGCGGGTCAAATATACTGGCAATCCTCGCACAGTGCTAAGAACGGCAGAGAACGAACAACTAAAAATGCTAGCCCTCTTGTGCATATCTATTTTCTTTGCTTTTTCCCCCAAGCGAACCTCACGGTTTTATTGGTTGGGATTCAACATGCCCCGATCACGTGAAAAGTCAACATTCTCCTCGTCTCGTTACTGCAACTGGAGATTTGGGAATAATTATGCCTACGATAAAAAGGTAACAGCGGCAATAAAAAGTATAGTCACACAATGATGGTTAAGCTTTGAAGTTAATCTGCGGTTCACGTGCGTGACGAACTGCGGGGGGTGATCCGTATGGATCAACTACGATCCGTTAAACCACTGGTACTCACGTATATATACACACACTAATGAATGCATAATAACTATATGAAACAATAATGAATGTTTAAGAGAAGATGTACCATCTTCATCTTGCCCCATCTCAGAAGTTGTCTCCATCTTGGCAGCGATCATGCTCTCCTCAAACTGGGCATAACTGTCAAATACTTGGGTGAAGTCCCTCACAGTGACTACAGTGAGAATAGCCTCCTCATATACGTCACGAGCCTGGCGGGGCACAAAACGGGAGAGTGGTTCAGGACTATACAATAATCCAAGGGCGGCGTGGTGTTCAACCAAGCGTGACTGATTTAGTGACAACTCACTTTCTCAAAGTGTCCGCTCCTTATGTAATAATCCGCTAATGAACACCAAAGTTTGCCAAGTTGGTCTGTGAAGCGCGTGAGGCCTCCCCGTATAATAGCGCCCACCTTTAGAGAGGTGACTTTATCTGGATTCTGGGAGATCAAGTCGCACAGCTCGTGCCACAGCTGTCAAAGACACAAAGCAGGTCAGCACGTTTTGTTCTGCTTGGTGATACGACGACAAGATGATGTCACAGAGATGAGAGAAAAGCCTTACTTGGTAGTTAGACTTGCCCTCTTTGGACACAAAGCTCTCATCATTGACAACTGCTGCCAGGCGCACAGCTGCTTCATCCAATCGGCCAATAGAGCGCAGGTAGTCAATGTACTCTTCTGTGTTCTGTGGAGACAACTGTGAAGCAAAACAACATCATGAAGGATTTTAATACATTCACATCAAAAAGCTACATTATTTAGTTATATTATATTTTTGTTGCACGTATTACAATGATAGTGCCTACCTGCACATATCGCCTCCAGCCACAGCAATGAAACAAGTTACATGTGTCGGTAACTAATTTACTTCAACTTTACTTACAAAATCTGCCTGAATAATATTATTTTCTTTAGTTTTCTAACTTTAATAGCCAAACAGGTAGGCCTACATTCACGTCAGGTCGTCATTTGGTTTGATAAATGCAAACATCAATCCAAAGTAATAATTTCTGCCTTCAATAACACAATAAAAAAGTGCAGATAATTTCAAATTGTTTAAACAAAATCCACTGCGACCAGAATGCACTCCAGCAACAGAGCTACCCGTATTTAGACAAGAAAGTACATTGTATTGGACAGATGATTTGAAACATTGACAGGGCCTACTGTTATTTGAATATCTATATGAAATACAGCTATATAGTCTACACATACCAGTGACCTTACTGGCATAAACATGCAATTATACATTGTTAAGGTAATTTCTGGGGGATGAAAACTATATTCTAGATTAATTTGAAGTTTATCATTTTATCAGTCCGTGGAACCCACCAAAAGGGGGATGCCTGGGTGTCCCCATTATCCTATTCCCCACGCAGGTTAGTAGTAATACCTTTTCTCCAGAGAAAAACTCAATTAAGTAGCAGTGAGTTAAGAGTATGGTCATTGGCAGTAAAGCAGGAGACGGGGCATTAGATAACTCTCCAAAACGACATTGCTGGTGTTGTGAAATGCATGCATAAGAATCGTCAAACCGTGATTATTCCTCAGACTACAACCGTACCATCAAAATGTCTAATGCATCCCTACGTGAGAATGTACCACGTCACTAAGAACATTTGAGTGTACAATGTACAAAATAATAGTGTTTGATTCATGTACCTTTATGATGTTGTGTATGTTTGGAGTTTGCTTTTCTTTTTCAATCACAGAAGTGGTAAGGGGCGGTTGGGTAAGCCAACGGATTTTCACGTGTCAGATACTAAATGGGCTGGTCCGTTTAAAAGTGATGTAGGCACTCTGGTGTTGTGTTTACTTGTGGTTTGAGGACATTTCTTAAGGGGAAATGTTGTCTTTTTGTTTGGGCCTAGTAAAATATTACTATATTATGATGGCAACGTCCATCAAGATGTTTCACTGTAGACATCGACCTATGTCACTTTGGTAGACATCACCCAACCCTGATATGTATATCAGAAAATGACTGTGATACGCTCATCTGAAACATCTATAGGTAGACAAAATGATTGATATCATGGCGTACCTTAAGATACCTGCGGTAGACCCGGATGGCAGTCTCAGGGAGGGGAAGGTTACGGGCGAAGCGAAGGTACAGAGGCCAGATGCGTGGATGCTGAGTGACTGGGAGAGCTCTGAGGGCACGGTCGAACGACCGCCGACTTCTTGTTATTTTGCACTGAGACACCAGAAACTGGCAGTAATCCAGCCATATTCTGGGCATCTGAGAGTGGAAATAAAGTGTTAGTACTAATGCACAGTATTTCTTCTTCTCTACATGTCAAAGTGCTAATACGGTGTGGGGGGGACGACACATCACCTTGTGCATAAACACCAGTGCCCTTTCATGACAATTATTGATGTCTTCATAGACTGGCTCTGAGATACATTTCCCTTTGACCTGTTTCCGCCTTTCTCTCAGATAGTTGTACCATAACTTGTAACTGTAAAAAATGTTAAAACATAAAATGTCTTTGTAATTCAACATGCGTTTCAATTAATACATTGCAGTTTATCAACTTGGTAAAAGCCTAGGCATTGCAGCACTGTGTTATGCTATCCCAAGAATTCCAAACTCAGCCCCAGATCACTGTAGGCAGGTGATGTAAGGGAGAAGAAGAGAACAGTGTGAGCCTATGAGGTCTGAAAGATAAGGGTAAAGAAAAGTGCAAGCCACTTAAGTGTGGAAGGGGCATGCTTCACTAGCCTTGTGGTCACTAGCATTACTAGAACAAAATGATTTAATGACCACCCATATTAGTATCAGTCCGTGATAGCAACAAGCATATACTACCGTACACTTAAAATATATGACATGGTACCTGCCAGGTAGTTCCTTCAGGGCGCGTTCGTAGATCATGTTGAGAGTGGATTTAGGACCATTCTGTTTGAATTCAATGTAACGCATCCAGCACTTGACTGAGTATGGGTTCCGGATGATTTCCTCTTCGTAAGGTAGATCATCCTCCTCCTGGTTGATCAGAACCAGCCAACACGTTAATGGACAACACGTTACTTACGGTAGGTGAATGCATGTGTAAGTATTAAGGCATTACCGTCAAAAGCAGTTGTGCTACTTAGACGAATTTTACTATCGTTTCTTTTAGTATTGCAGTTATTCTAGCAAGGTTATTTAAGCACAATTGTAAATAATAACGTTTTCATTACGGTACGGTACCGTACAAGAAGCTAAATAAGCTAACGTCAAGCCCATGCTAACTAAGTTCTTGTTCACAAAACCAACAATGGTTTTGGGAATTCTTTTTTCTTTTTACTTACAAATACAACGTCTGCTTTCCCATTTAGCGAAGGCATTTTCCCTTAAAGAAAACAAAACGCTGAGATAATTGCCTTGATTTATAATGCTAGCTTTTAACT
>JAODVN010184117.1:0-12988 GCA_025434125.1 Chologaster cornuta
GTTGGTAGTGAAGTTGAGACTTGTTTTAACTAGGTACCCGCCCACTTTGCATCGTCGATCGTTTAAATCACATTGACTTTCAATTGTCTGTCGTCGCTGCTAGTCACTTGCAGTGTGTCTAGGTCTTAAGGGTCATTAGGAACTTGCTCTTTATAGCCATACTATTGCAGAAATAACATGGTAATGTTGAATATTTTACTGGAGTAGAGTGTCATTTATCAATTATCTCCACATCAGATAATGCGCTCCACAGATTTGTGCGTAACAACATGCAGCAGCAACAGACCAAAATCGTATCTAAATGTAATCTCTAATGTATTTCAAAACGCAATATAACGAAAGGTGAAGTGGTTTTGGTCTCCAGATTAGTGGGTAGTAGTCAAACTTGAAAAACTAAGGAAACCACTCATTGGACTATGAATGGAAGGTCTTCATCCTACACCCAATGACTCCCAGATGTAAACAAGGTCAGGCTCAACTGCTTCTACGGGTTAATACCATTATGTGCTCAGTCAGGACAGTCAATGGAACAAGAACACCAACGCACAGATGACTGTAATTACAGTAAGTATGAACATGCTTTAATTGAATTATTGTATTATCAAATTAAGACACAGCAACAAATGCCCTTAATTAGAACTACATAAAGCAGCAAATGTCAACAAAGAAGACATATACAGTATATTCTCAACCAGTTAGTTATGTAGTCTATTACTACAGGTACAATCAGGAAGATCTGCTGTAAGAAGCTGGCAATAAATTGGCACTTTTAGAAGCATTCCAAAATCACACAAATCGGTTTGACAATCTAAAAATCCCACTGCTAAATAGCTGCATTAGAATTAGTCATTGTGTCAGCTATATTCTGATTCAGATTCAGATAGTGTTAGTGAATAGTATTTCAGATAGTGATGAGAGTAATGAGACTGGGTGATGCAGCCTTTAAAATGTCCCACAAAATGCACACACACACACAATAAGTACATACACACAGAATCATAGGGCTTCTGTCTATCAATTGAAATACTGGATGCTCATACAGTAATGTTTCCACATTAGCAGTGATTCAGACAAATAATTATATTAGTCAAACTCAGAATTTAACGCCTACTTCAAGAAGGGAAGTGGTATGTATTACAAATTGCAGCAATTTGTAGCCACAAAAACAACAACAACAACAAGTGTAAAGCAGACAACATTTGAAAGAAGAAATCATAGTAAGCGCAAGACAAAAGATAGACACTGAGGAAATAATATGGGGGAAAAAAACTTTTTTTTTTGTGGAAAATAGCATTATCTGATATGCTATTCTAATTTATGGTCTAAGATAAAACATAATTGCTACCTACGACCTGAATTAGCTTGATATAGTGCTGGTTACACTATTTCAAACAAATACAAACTTTAAGTGGCCTACATAGCCAGCTAATAATGGTCCTTTGCTTCAGAAAAGTTATCTACAGTAGTCTACAGTATACAGTATACGTCAAGCTCCTTCATATTTAACTATGCCCTTTCTATGAATACATTAATCACCTTAATAAATACAATACAAAGTTATTATTAGGCCTGATATAAGATTACATTATTTGTTTTTTGCAGAATGGGGCTTCCCATTTTGACCATATATAACTTAGTGACATCACTGGCAGAAAGGCACTAATTCTCTCAACATTTTATAAAATCACTGGGTTATTCAAATTGATGTGGAGAAAATGTATGCAAGACAACAAAGGCTGAAACATATTATGGATTGTTATACTGACACTGAGAAATGTAGCATTGAAATTATTTCACTTTAACAGATGCCAATACAGCCAGGAACGTGCAATACTGTAGTTAAGTATTTATCTACACACCCTGTCTGGACTGCGCAATCCACAAAATATCTATTGGAAAACTTCAATAACTTTTCACTTATCATTTATTCGGAGATGAATTTAATTAAATTGTGATTACTGGGCATGTTTTTACCATTGTCTGACACCTAGAATAAGATAGTTGTTTTTAACAAATAATCACACAAAACCAGCTACAATTACAGTAAATGTATGCAAGATAGATTGCTACATTACAACAATGTCATAGGTTATCTGTAAGAGTTAAAATTAGGTGACAAGACTATTGTGTCTATAATTCATATTGCACATAAACACCTTCAAACACTTGTCCAGCAGTTAAACCCTGGGTTCGACTATGGTGGGAAGACATATGGTCAGGGGAATGTAAAAAAGAAAAAGGTCTGGCCTGAGAGACACTAAGGCAAACCAGACTGTGACTACATTCGTTAAACTCGAGTCCATCAACAAATGGATCAAGTGCCTTTTGAACTAGAGGGAAATCAATAGTGTCATCCAGGCCTTCGATTGCTGGTCTAAGCAAGAATTGCACCTCATCGATTTTGTTTTAACAACAAAGGATGACGTGAACCTCAGGTGTAATATGCCAGTTGGCAAAGGAGAGTAAATGCTAAACTTAAATATCTATTTTTCCTTAGCAAACCTTGGCCAGCTGTTTTGTGGTACAGTTGCCTTGGCAAGATCAATCTCTTGGGTCCTGGGGACTGCCCCAAAGGCCCACTCCAGCTGTCTTCATGGACACACAGACAAGTTACATGTGCAGAACAGACCTTCAATCATAATTTACACCGAAGGTAGTTCATCTTTTAGAAAGCCATAGCCCCCATGCAGGTCATAACCTTAAAGGAAGACGTCATCCAAAAATGTTTATTAGTGCATTAATTACTCATCTTTCACAGCCTGGGAAAAAAGTGGTCGTCTTCGTCTGCTCAAGAGTTCATTATAACAGAATATACTGTATGCTAAACTCATTACCAGTGCATGTAACACTGGCTTTGAAGTGCAACACTCAAAGTACCATTTGGGAAAACAGACATGTACTGTAAATATAGTGTCACAGTGTCAAATATTATATTAGAAATGTGCTACAATATGACACTTTAAATTAGTGGGATACCAATGCTGTTAAACTAGCAGTTTTTATGTGGGAGTTGACTTCTTTCTTTTTTATGTTGATTGATTTGTGGTAAGCTACCTGATTAAGAAGAGGTTTCAATTGAGATTTCCCAGACTGATATAAAGCATGGTAAATTGCAGAGCCGGAGGTTGCATATCAAGATTGTTAAAACTAGGTTACTATTTACACAAGTATAGGAGACAACTTGTAAACTCACAAGTGAGCATCATTTTATGTTTCATTATAAAAACACAGGGATGGCAACATTTTAGATAACCAACAAAGTCATTTATATGAACACTGAGTTGCATTGTACTACCCAGAAAACTGACCTATAATGCCCATACTCTTTACATAAGATCACAATGTTGTCATAGAATCATAAGCTCCTAAAATAACAGACATATTTACCTTAGAACGACATCAGAATAGATCCAGTCATCATGTAACTGCTGTTCTTGCTACTTTCTAATGTCTCTGTCATTCCAAGTGTATACGATACCATACCAAGAGTATGATTGTGTCTGCGGGTGGATTAATATGACAAGTGTGGTGGGTTTGCCTGTGTGTGTGTGTGTGTGAGTGAGTCTGCTGTGTATACGATTATGTGACAGCATACCAGAGTATTTTTGGTTCTTGTCTGCTTGAATGCAGCTTGCATGAATCATGACTTCCCACATAGTAGGGCAGTGTGCGAGCTTGACTCATATCGCTGACTTATAAGGTAACAGACTGCACATGTGATAGAAACACTGGGTTATCTATAGAATAGGCTTGCTATTTTGAATGTCCGAGCCAGTAGCCGGTGCTGAAGGGTCTATATGCCATTTTGGTCGCAGATTCTTTGGTTGACTCTTTGTCATTAGACAAGAACGATACACTGTCTTTATGATTAACAATGAAAGCACACACCTGTACAGAAAAGTTTTAAACTTCTAATTTATGCAGTTTTTCCCTCTGACTGAAGTCGAGAAGCAAACCATTTTAGCTGTAGTGCAGATAACTCATAAACCGCTGAAAACTGACTTTCAGCAGAAATGAAACACCCAAAAGCAGACACTGTAGTCTGAAAGATAGCAGCCTTTAAGGAAGTGTATTTGGAGGTTTTTCAACAGTGCCATCCAAATGTATGTGAATTAGACCAGTGATTGACTGGCCAAGAAGATGATAAATGTGCCAATCCCAAAACAGGATTATGTGCTGCATTATTAAATGGACATGATGCAATTGTCTACTGGGAGTGGAGGTATGGAGGATTCACCATAAACAATACAGGACATACAGTATATTGTGTAAATACTGTATACAGCATAACATGTATTTTAGAAAACAACAAGCAACAATGGCAAATATGACCATGATATCAGAACCTATGCAACCCACTCATGGAAAAACAAAACAGCGAATGGAAAGTCTCCACACAGGAAAGACACAAAGGCACCACCCACGTGAAAAAAACCTTCAAAAAGCCACAAGACTGCATGTAAGTGTGCATGGCATGTCTGTGTGCGTGTGTGTACTGTACACGCCAACGTGCATTTGCATGTTTACGTGTGTGAGTAGGCAGTTGATGTGGCAGGCAAGAGTTTTGCATGACGCTTGAATTTTTCCCAAAAACCAAAAGCGAACATACGTACAAGGGTTGTCGGTGTGAGTGTAAACCCATGCCTATGTTTCCGACATCCAGCAGTAATCAGATGCTACCACGGAGCCATGGAGAATAAAGATGGCCATCCACCCAGACAAGTGAATGCAGGGAGATCTCAGATGAACACCACTGCCTGATGACGAGACATCATCACTGATGTCTTTCTCTGTTTTAGTGTGTGCGTCACGCTGTGCCACGATCAACACCGCGACAGGGAGCGAAAGCTAGGTTAGAGGTTTCACAACTATATGTACTATAGCTTTTTTTTTTTAACCAGTCATTAGAAAAAAAAAAAACTACTGGCAAATTCATCAATGAGAATAGTGAAAATCCTCATTCAGATTGCAAATAGTCTTAAAAGGATAATTTATGAGACAGTGTGTGTGCAGATATTGTCTTGTCTGTGACTTTTATCTCCCATAGCTCTCCAGCAGTAATTGGACAGGTAACATAGCCTGACTAGAAATGCACTCAAACATCTCTATCACACGTGTCACACAGGGTTTATTGGTGAAGATGGGGGCTGGGGAGATGCAGTCAGGAGTAGAGAGGGAGGGGTTCAAACATTCAAGCACATGAAACGTCCCGGGCTAAGCAAAGCCAGGGAATGGCCATAGCGGGTTACATGAGCTGCCCTGGCGTGGTGTGAAGGTACTCATTTTGGATTTGATGTAAGGCTGAAAATATACTGCCCTGGGTTCTCTTACTACAGAATGCTTGAGAACTACAAAGAGACCTACCATATGAGCATGATGCAGCAACAACAGACATAATATGCATAGAAACACTGAATAGCTGTGTTGGACCTTATGGACCCTTTTATTCCTATTGGAATCTGGTTAAAAGCCCAACCCGACAGAAAATGCTCCAAACTTGCTAAGCTTCCAAAATGCTAAAAACTTCTCAATCGGAAAGGCCTGATTGAAATGTAATTTTAAAGCAGAGAGGTAGTCTAACCAGTTCCATAATCAGATTGAAATATTAATTATACGATGTAAACGGTTGATTGTGTACTTCTGCGCATGCACTGTCTTACGCTGCTGTTTTGGCGTCGTGCTGGTAGGCTATTGCACAGCCGCTGTAGCTTACAAAGTATGGACAAAAGCAAATAAGTAAATACAGTAACTTCATCTGGAATCGTAAATCTCTCTACCAGTCACAAAAATAGCCTCACTCTCCTGATGCGCCAACGACTAGAAGCTAGTCGGTTTTAGCCTTTTTGCTAGCTGGACACATTGCCGAGCCATAATCTGTGCATGTTTAACATCTATTCTGATAAATTGCAATGGCACAATGGCGCATAGATGACATACCATGTAAACAGGTAACCTAAATTCTAACATCTGAACGATTCCATTCAGAAAGACAAAAAAGTGTAAATATAAACTTTTCTTATAAACATTGCAAATTGTTGGCTAGTACCAATGCACCTACTTCAAGTACTTTGAAACCAAACTGTAATGTGTAATGACAATGACAATAATGGACAAACCTAGTGTTTAATTTAAATCTGGCACTACGATGGCACCACTGATTTTGCCCCATGGAACTATCTTTAAAGCAATGTCACACTGAGACACTAAAATATAGAAAACCTCAGAACAGGAAATACAGGGCTTTCATGAATAAGCAGTATACTGATTGTGTTGATGTGTGTTACCTCGATCAATAAGAAAATGAATAGTGACAAACTGGATGTGTATAGATGGCCCACTGTTTGATGTCCTATAGTTTGGAATGTCTTTAATATGGAAAATTGTATTGGATATTGGAACACAAAGAACCCTGTTTTAACAAATATCACAACAATTTATTTCATACAGTATTTAATGAATTGAAGTTATTTCTAGTAATGACTCTTTTATACATAACCACCACCGGAAATACTGGCAAAAACCTGCAAAAAAGGAATCTTAATATTGTTTCACAATAAGAATTATGTTACTGTCATTTGAATGTATTCCACGTACAGTGTATTGACATAGCAAGGACTGTGACTGGAACAGTATGTATGTATACAGTATGGAACCAAATCAATATCAGTTCAACTAGAGTCTATGACCTTTTTTGTGAAATGTACATGAACAGTCATGCACATCGGAAATTAAGTGTGAGGGAACACATTGAAAGTCTATGGTTTAGGTCTTACAGATTACGACTGAACATGCGGTTAGGGCAGCATTTTTGATGACTCAGATTGTGAAAAGAAAGTTATATGTGTTGGTTCAGTTTTATACACCCAAACAACTCTAGCCACAGTGGAAATATTTGTCAAAAATGTGACGTGCAAAGTATTATAATGTCAGTGATGGAATTTTATTGTACTTTTATACAACTTAACATTAATATCAAATTTTCATAACTTGCCTCTGGGAGAGTTATGATATATATATAGTTATGACAGTGATACTATTTCACTTGTTGACATGAAGTCAAGGGGGTACTATACAACTATAGTACATGATAAATGTCTATATTACATTTACCACTTACAACAGGTAATGAAACTGGTATTTGGTCATTTAAAGAGAATGCATTATTGGCCACATGGTTGTTTGTGCATGTGCAAACAAAATCCCAGCGTGCACAGCAAAATGCTCTCCGCTGGAGGCAAGACACTAATCCTGGTGGTATTATACGACACATGAAAATTTCAAGTGGGGGATGGTTTCTGCCGGGGCGGTGCTTTATCACCAATCCTGTTTGTGTTATTCATGGAGAGGATATCAAGGCGTAGTCGTGGTGGGGAGGGGTTGCGGTTCAGTGGCCTGGGGATCTCATTGCTGCTTTTTGGAGATGATGTGGTCCTAATGTCATCATCGGTCTGTGACCTCCAGCACTGGGTCTGTTCGCAGCCAAGTGTGAAGCAGCCGGGATGAGAATTAGCACCGCTAAATCTGATGGTCATGGTTCTCAGCAAGAAACCAATGGAGTGCCTATACTCCCGGTAGGGAATGAGTCCTTACCCCAAGTGAAGGAGTTCAGGTACCTCAGGGTCTTGTTCGCAAGTGAGGGAACATTGGAGTGGGAAGATTAGGCCGATTCAGAGCAGTGGGAGTCTAACGACAAAGCTCTTGATCTACTTGGCAATATTCATTCCTACCCTCACCTATGGACATGGAGGGTGGTTCATGACCGAAAGAACGGGATCACGGGTTCCTCAGCTATCCGTGAGGAACTACGAGTAAAGCCGCTGCTCCTTTGCGTCGAAAGTAGCCAGTTGTGGTTCGAGCTTCTTAAAGTTCATAAAAGTACACTACAACCCTAGAAATCAATCGATGGATAAATCATGTGTCCCAGTCTAGGCTTTTGAGTGATAAATATTTACCTTTAGAGCAATTCATTTCTTCCTAGTAGCATGCCGAATTTGAACCAGTCCAAAAGCACTGAAAACACAGGCAATACCGTACAGCAGTAATAAAACCACTCAGGTCCATATGGATATATATGTGAATGGTAATTTGCTGTGCTGTGTGTGTGTGTGTGTGTGTGTGTGTGTGTGTGAGTGAATGTGTGCGTGCGTGCGTGTGTGTTCATCATAATGTGTTCATCATAATGTTTTTCCATCATGGTCAGCAGAGGTGGTGGTAATCCAGCAGTAAATAAGGAAATTGGAATATATATTTTCACTTTGATATTATGTTCATAATTTCATTCTGACCAATCAGGGCCTTTTTTACCTGATTGGTCCAGTGAATCTACCTTGCCTGTCAATCACATGAATGTGTGCACACACACACAGCTGCAACAGGTTTGTCAATGGGATCCAGGAGGAGGACAATAGGCTTTAAGGTTGTTCATTTTGCTAAATCATGCTCTCTTTCATTATTTTTTAACTAGCTCTCACTCTCTGAAATCTTACACAAAGCATCCTTAAAGGTGTAGTCAGCCATTGTTAGTGAATATCTCCTCATGGCCCAGTAGCTGTTCTGTGTGTATTTTTAACAAATAACCCTGTGTCCAACACAGCCCTGCTCTGTAACAGAAAACAAAGACAGCACCACACAACACTGTTGTGTGATATTGAAAAGAAAGGTGTTAAATAATAAACTATATTTCTCCAGCATGGCTGACTCCACATTTAAGGAGAAAATATGGCTTCTATTTTGTAGTATATATTTCAACTTTCACATTTTGAACTTAAAGTAAAAACTATTTATGGAATTACCCATTTCTGTTAATTTGCCTACATTTAAAATGTTACACTAAATTGTTTCAAATTAAAAGATAATAGACTTATGTTGACATTATTCTCCGCTAATTCTTATTTATAGTACAAAAAAGAACAGTGAGGGAATTTTTGAATAAAAATGATAATGCCCTGTTCAGTCAAAGGGGAATTAATTCTACTCATATGCAAATCCTTTTTGTTTTAAGTAGGACAAATTTAGTAGCAAGCAGTGGGTGTTGCTCAAGCACCAATCCCTGTGAAATGACATAACCAGGCCAAGTTAACTAGTCAAGGTGAATTCAGGGGCATATAAGCAGTCACTCTAACCATGCAGCAGCTAAACAACATTGAATATAAGTCATGTCTTAACTTAGGTCAACGTTATTGTCCATGAATAAGGACATTGCAGTTGTAGTACATTGAAACAACATTCAAGTCACAGAGTAGAAAAAAAGAAATACTGCTTTCTCTTATTAAAGTTGTTTCAGAGAATCTACAAAGTTAATACAGTAGATGTTTGAACATCGATGCAGTTTTATGACTATTGAGCTATGGTTGAACAATTATACTTCATCATTCAAGAAAAATATATATTTAGTGAATGTAAAGGCCTTATCCTGTGAATTCCATAAAATGTGATTAATGAGCGGTAATGCCTCTAGATATAAAATCCTAGCAGCCCCCATATTCTTTTCAAAGGTCACAATCATCTCAACTCTGTTTGAAGTCAAGTGCCGAGCAAACACACACTGACTGGCAGAAGAAAAGCAGACATCTTCCGGGAGCAGTTAGAAGCAAAACCTCTGTGGAATAAAACGCAGAGGCAAGCCCTCACTATTTGTGGATGTGAGATGGCTGCGGGTGAAATAATATGTTGAGACAGAGGTCTGCGGAGGGCATTTGCCTTTCCAGCAGGACACAGTTCTTGGAAAGACGTGATTGAAGAGCATGTGGTCACGGCTGTGCTCGTGACCGCCTGGAGTTCTGGCCACGCATGTGCTACCACATGGTGGACAGACACTGCCTACCCGGGGGCTACTCATAACAAACGGCTATAACTACTCTTCTTCATCCCTTCTGCCTGTTTCCTAAACAGGGTCAACCTCTGGGGCACCACAAATTACCCCCTGAATTGCAGTCACAGTAGCATAAAAGTTGCTGCTTTGTGTTTGTTTATAGTTGAGTCTGAGTTCCCCCATCATAAGAGGCTATTTTTAGCTGCCTAATCCTTAAATAGATTTATAATGACCCAGACTTTGCAGTTGAAAAAAAAACATAAAAACCCAGCAGACTCATGGGTTTATGTCCAATCTGTCATTATTTGTGCCAATTTAATACCATCCACAAAAGAAATACAAACATAATTTTGGCTGCACTAAATTGTCAAAAGCATTTTATGTTTAGATACTGTGTCAGACATATTATTTAACATTACAGAGTACCATTTCTGGGACAACAAAAATCTTGATCTGGAATTCTGAAGCATTGCAAAACATGTTAGTTTTCATGGAGAGCAATCATGGAGAGCAATCATTCTTCCTCTGTTAAACTTTATCACATTCTTCTAGTACACAGCTGTACTCTGCTGGCATTGGCTAACGCTAATGTTCACTGTTACAAATACAAATAATTTGATGATACAACAAATACAAATAGTGGGTTTCTCTGTACATCACTAGTCATAGCAAACATTTTAGAATAGCCTCTATTACAATGAATGATGAACTGAACTCTTGCTCACACCTACCTATGGAGACATATTTTTGACGGTCCAGGTCCATTTGAATTACTTAGACAGCCCAACAATGTGCTCCACTTAGATCTAATGCAAAGCCTAACATCAATCAGCAGCTGATAGGAACTCGATAATGCTCTCCATTACTGACAGCAGTCGACACATGCCTCAGTAACCAGTAATCACATTTAATCTGGAATGGTACTGTATGAATGAATGGTGTATCCTCCTACTACAGTACAGTATGTGATTGGGAGGCTTCTCGCATGTGAATGCCACTTGTACTTTTACTTTGGAAATGGACACCTCCAAAGTTTTCTTCCTTTCAATGCAGCGTTTGCTATAAAACATCAATAAAAACATGCTGTGTAACCCTTGTGTGGTACCACATTTGATATTGGTGGTTTTGTCAAAAGCAAACCCTCTATCAAACTAGACTGATTGATGCTTTATTTCACATTTCTGTCATGCCTAAAAGTATGCATGAGGTATTTATTAAGTGACAAATTAACTGGAAATGACAATGTCACCATTCAGCAGCACTCTTGTGAAGTGAAGGGTGTGTCTCTAGCATGCCAATATGTCAGACTATATCTAAACGTTGTTATTGTTCAATAATTAATAACAGCACAAGCTTAGACATGACCACAATCCAGTGTGGCAAAACTTCACCTCTGGGCCATTCTCATTCTCTCACTGAACTTTTCTCACATCTGTGGCCCTGAGAATTTGTTTAGAAATAAATAGATAAAAAGGCAAGTCCAGACTTTGCGCATTAGGTAGTGAGTCATGGCATATTCATCATATAAGGGTCGTTTGAGGGAAACCAACGCCTGACGTCAACTGTCACTACATCCCTCTGGTGTATATAAACAATATAAACAAAACGTGTTTACTTGTTTTAGAAAATGACTCTTCCTCAAACATTATCATCATAAAATTATGATGATGATGATGATGATAGGATAATTCCAGCCATTTTTACCGTGACACCAGAATGTTTTTCTGTACATTTGCTGCCTAACCATAACAATTACCTCAAACTGACTAAACAGTCAAGACAATAGGGAATTAACAAGGGCATCAGTAGGTCAATATACATGTATAAACCAGACCACTTTCTCTGGTTCGGTCACCAATAAAGAAATTGTCCAAAACACTTAAAGCATACAGAACTGAATGAGATGTCTATGTTCTGTTTCACATCTGGTGTGATTTTACACAATATTGCTTTGAGCACTTTATCAGATTGATCAGTATTAATGTTGATATACTGCGTGTGCGTGTGTGTGTGTGTGTGTGTGTGTGTGTATGGGTGGGGGGACAAACATTTTCATAAACAGCTTGCAAAGACACACATCCTCATTTATATATTTACACACACCCAGTGAAACTGTCAATGCGTGTGCACACACAGACTACAATATTATGATAACAAAATAGAAGTCAGAATTACTCTGAAAACAAATATATAATCATTTTGCAAATAGTCCCAGGTGTCATAATGCATAGCAAAATGTCAAAATCACTTTATTATAAAGGTTCAAGGTTGTCAGATGTGACAACCCTTTCAAATATAACAATCATATACATTTATTAACAAGAAAATCTAAAAAACTAAAAGCAATTTAGAATATTTTCATGGATCTATTTTCTTTCTCTGCAGGACACATCACACACAAACGAAAATCTGAAACCGTTTCTTCTTTTTTTTCAAGTCTGACTGAGTCATAATTTGGCAGAGGCGGTCAGGTATGAGTCAGAAAATGTTCCACAAGTCTAATGGTAACTACATTTACAATCTTGCATGAACGGGGCTAGATTTTTGGTACTTTTGTCTGGCACTTAAAGGATTTACCTATCTGAAATGAAAACCGCTAGTATAAAAAGCTTGCTGATTTCAGCTGCCTGCAGCAGCTTATGACAATGCATACATGTGGTGCAGTATGGTAATACACAATTCCCCTACTAAAATAAAGTGTGAGTTTCTTTGAAATTGTACTCCGTGCCACAAATTAATTGGCTTTACGGATGAAAGCAACATGCATTGTTAAGTGCTAAGTACTGAATTGAGGGCTCAGTGGAACAGCGTCACATCAAAGGGACCACAATTAGGTTAGGTATCCCCGGCAGCACTGAGGTAGGACTGTGCTCAAGGGGAGGTGTGGCTACAGAGGGTCTGTGTAATTACCAATTTGAGCTTTTCCTTTAAGCAGCTGTTCTCAGAAGTCTGGCATGCACACTGTCACTTCTGGTATTCAGCAGAGCTACAGTCAGCCATGGATGGTACAGTAATGTGTACAGTTATGTACTACTGTACTTGATCCCTGTGCTGCACACATACACTATAGTGTACATTTGTGTATTGCCTTAACTCACATATACTCATACATATACGAAGTAGAACATTCAATACTTTAGGCAAGTCTAGAGTTTTTATATTTTTAATACAATGATT
>JAODVN010184326.1:0-12976 GCA_025434125.1 Chologaster cornuta
TGCAAGCCTGACACAGCAAAGAAAGATGTAACTCATGCATTGTTTTGTTTGGTTAGTGAGATGTCAGTTTAAAGTAATGTGTCACTAATATACTTATTCATTGAGTAGCAGCAATATTATTATTTTTTTACAAAAGTCATCAGAAAGTAATGTAATCATAAAATGAGCAATAAAGAATGCATGGATAGATGTCAGTTCAGATTGTTTCACTTACTTTAGCTGTTAAAATTAAGTAATGTGGTATAAATAACAGCTAGATAAGCCTACACTAGTAATCTGTTCTGTATGGCATATAGAGAGGCCCCACAGGTGTGCACAAATATATAGATTGCCGTCGGCTGCAATTGACTTGATGGTGCAGTTGTACCATTGATTGCCTCCTTAATGACCACAGTGTGTGCATTCACCCCGGAATGCATCACCTAAATAACGTACAGGCTAACGTGGTTTATCGCTAGCTAATTAGGCAGGCAAGCAGTAACGCACTGCAGCCTCTGTGTTGGTAAACCCGTAGCATAAGGTTAACATTGCCAGGTTACAGTAGCTAGCGCATGTTGTCGGGCATCATAATAATATGTTCTATTTAATAACAGAGTTATATTTAATTTCTACTGACCGCACCTGGATGTCCACACGCATGTGCAGGTCAACACAGGTCAACAAGGTCACCGGTGACGTGGGTGACGGGTGCCCTCTGCCCCGATACTAAAGACACGTTCACTGAGGAAGTGACTCTGACTCTCTGGAAATCTTCTCATGTGAAGCTCTAGTGACTGCCGAGCTCTGGCGGTCGTCCGTAACCACGGTTACAGACGAGACGTGTAACCATAGTTTTAAACGTAACTGCGACCATATGTATTCTGCATGACCGTGTATGTTTTCAGGGCGTGTCTGCAGCTGATTACGGACCGTCATCCAGATGCCCAAGAGGAGCTGGACCTCATCAGCGCCCTCTCTCAGTTGGAGGACTTCAACGTCAAGATCTTACCACTGCAAGGTAGTGAGGTGCACACAGCATAAATAATGAATCACTTCCTTCGTTCAAGCCCAGATTGAAGTAGCGGATCTAGTCCAAGCTGCTCTGCCCTTCCCCTCCATCCGTTGCACACATCTCTTCCGTATGTCACTTCTCTCCGCCGTATCTAAAAATATGGTTATTTATGGTTCAGCTGTTGAGCAAACATCTGTCTGTCGGCCTGATTAGAATAATTTGGTGTGTGTGTGTGTGTGTGTGTGAGAGAGAGAGAGGAAGGAAAGGTGGAGGCTCTCTTATTCGGTACTTCAGTTTGCCTCGCTATATGTCGTTGTATTTTTCTCTCTTCCTCTCTCTCTGTCTCTCTCTGTCTCTTGCTCTCGCTGTCTCTCTCTCTCTCTCTCTCTCTGTGTCTCTCGCTCTTTGTCTCTCTGTCTCTCTTTCTCTCTCGCTGTCTCTCTCTCTCTCTCTTGCTGTCTCTCTCTTTCTCTTTCTCTCTCTCTCTCTCTCTCTCTCTCTCTCTCTCTCTCTCTGTGTGTGTCTCTGGCTCTCTCTCTCGCTGTCTCTCTCTTTCTCTCTCTCTCTCTCTCTGGCCCCATGTTGGCTCCTGCCCTACGGCAGTTTCCAGGTATGGCACTGTGTTAAAGGAAACTGTTGTGCAGGACGGTGCCGGCACCCCCCCAAGGCTGTCTCACCTCTGAGCCGAGTCATTGTTCCTCCTCCAGGCCCTGTGGCTCTCCCCCAGCCCTCCTCTTCCCCATTCCAGGCGCCCCCCCCATCAAACCGGCCTGCCAACAGGGGAGTGCGCTCGCTTTAATACCACTCTCTCTCTCTCTCTCTGTCTTTGTCTGGCGCTCATTTGTTGACGTCCTCTCTTTGTTTCAGCCTCCGTCTCATTTGTTTCCCGCTCTTCCTCTCGCCTGTCTCTCTCTGCTCGAGTCTCTCCTCTGCTAGTGTATTGCAGCAGTAAATAACCCCGTAGCCCACGTCAGTTACCCCCCCGTTCACCCCCCCTGCTCTCTCCTCGTTAACTCCACCCGCCATTCACCCTCTATATGTAGTTCTGTGGATTCACTCAGCCTCTGTTACTCGAGATTCTCACACAGCATCGTGACACGAGAAGATAAAGCGCAAAGGGAAAGCAGCCCAATCCGAAGCAGTGCTCTTGGCCATCGAGCTGTACCGCGCGTACACAGCGCGACCTTGTGTAGCAACACACTCGGAAGGGTGAGCTGCCAGAGTAATGATTGGAAACGGTGGAGGCATTACAGTGAAATCATGGCTCAAGTTCAATCATGACCACTAAAGCCGCTTTAGCCGGTTTTGTTATTAACAGATTAGCATGCGTGCAGAGGAGTGCTTCTACAGTATCTTCTTGTCCGAGCACTGATATGATCATTGACTGTCTTGCAACATGCACTCTCACACACGCACACACACGCACACGCACGCATACACGCACGCACACCGAGGGCATGATGCGTGGATTTGAGCGGAGGTAATCCAGCCTCCCCTTGACGCTCCACAACGCCCCGGGCAGCGCTTTAGGCCCCATCCCCTTTGTTCCCTCACACACTCCCTGCAGAACCTGAGCCAAAGTGATGCCAAGCCCCAGCCACGTCCAGGAGGGGGGCAGGGAAAGGCCTCATGCCCGGGGAACCAGCTAGCATCCAGCTTCCCAGGATGTAGCTTAGAAGACCATCGGAGAGCTACTCCAAGAGGATTTAGGCTAGTCCCGACACCAAGCTACCATTTGCCATTCACGAGCTAGTCTCAGCCTCTTCCATGCATTAGCACTACGCCCACAGAAGCAACTCTGTGCTGAATGTCCGATATGGTCCCCCTGTTAGCTCGACACGGGACTCGCAGACTTTCAGGAAGCAATACTGTTGATTTGTCTTTGTATAGTATGTACAGTATATCTGTATTTTCCATTGAGACGCTAGGGCGCTGCTTTATTTACTCATTTAAAGTTAAACATTTATTTTACGCAGTAACCATAACTTACATATCTTACAAGACTTGTAAACAGCCCGAGTCCTGTTGTTTAAAGTTTAACGTTACGTAGTTAGTCGTTGTGCATGTCAATCAAAATACCTCTCTAGTAAGTAGATCAATCAATCAATCAATCTGATCTTTATTTATATAGCACTATTCATACAAATTAATGTAACACAAAGTGCTTTACACTACAACATTATTGAACAATATACAATGAGTAAAAAACTAAAAAATATTTAAAACAAACAAACACTCATGTTATACTCTTAATCCCAATCCTCCAATCAAAAGAAAACATCTGGAGTCCGATTCCGATCTTGAAGGTTAGCCAGCACTGTGTCCCGTACTTGACGTATGTATAGGCTGGCTCTGTGAGACCAATAACAGCAAACCGTTAGACGATACACATTTAGAGGAAACATTTATGTGGACATAATGATTATAATGTATTGCATATGTTTTGCTAAATATGTCCCATGCAATTCCACTAAGTACAAGTGACATTTAATGTTGATTTGTTTTCCTTAAAGTTTCAAATATGTGTTCAGCCTATTGACTTTGACAGCACAGTTATTCCGTTTCTTCATTTCTACTGAGCGCCAGCAGCGCTTTATTAGGCACCTGGATGCCCATCATGCGTACGTGCAGGTCAGCTGTTTGTGTCAGCGAGGTCACCTGTGACCTGGGTGACATGTGCCCTCTGCCCCGGTGCTAAAGGCACGTCCACCCAGGAAGCGACCTCTTGGCAGCGTTCTCTCTCTGAGTGACTGCCGAGCTCTCGCAGTCAGCCCCGAAATGCCTAGACCTGCGATTATATCGTTATGTAGACTATAACCTTATTTTATTTCCCTGCTTAACACTCTTTATTTTGTCTCTCTCTCCCCTCCCCCAGTGCGTCTGCGATCTGATCGATTGTCTATAGTGCAGGAGTGCATTTCCCAGTGTTCAACGGCCTACAAGCAATCTGCTACACTGCTCAACCTGGCCGCACTTCTGAAAGTGGCAGGTAGGAGCGCACACACACACACACACACACACACACACACACACACACACACACACACACACGTTTTGAATTAAAGGCTAGTTTCTGAACAGCTGCAATAGACTTTGCCCTTGGAGTGCAGTACTGCACCTACACCACTGTACCACTTGCAGGGCTATGACTGGGAAGTCACAGCAGGAGGGTGATTTGTAATGTATGGAAACAGGTACAATGCTGCACAAAACGTGCCTGGCCACTATGAAGACAAGCTTAGGGGACAGCCTATTCAACCTCATCATTTGGCTTGGCATAATGTGGCACAGTGCGATGTAGCACAGTATTGTATACCACTGTAGAAATATAAATGAATAGTTAAAACATGGCCAAACTTGCTGAAAAGACATTGAATAGCCATGTTAAACGGAAATACTCTTTAGAATGTCCTATCTGTGGCGTGTCCCTGCCTGTAGAAATACAAGGCAGACTGTTCTCAGAGGTGTGACTTTGTCTGTAAGATCCCCCGCTAACTTGGCCCTCTGGCTTTTTGCTCCTGCACTGCTGGAATTGAGTCAGCAGGAAACCCAGACTGTCTGGCTTCACAACATCCAGAGAAAGATCAGAGGACCAATACACATTTATTTATTTTTATTATTAAATAAATAAATGCAGGGGGGATGCTTTTGAAGGATGGACAGAGCTGCGTTGTGAATATTTCATGATGCCACACCAGTTTAAATGCGCCTAAGGCTTTGGGCCCTGCTTTGGTCCACAGAAATGTTAATTGAATCAGTGTTAGTCTTACTGTTAAGTCAGCACCGTTTGAATCTTGGTTGCACAGTAATTATTGATTCGCGCAGACAAATTCCTCTTTCCCTGACAGGATCAGGATAATGTCGTGACTTAATCTTGGAGGTCCTGTCTTTGCTTTTCAGACATTTCATAGATTTCCATTAGTTCCTTAATTGGATTCACCCATGAAGCAAACAACATGTTAGGGTCTGCATGTCGTTTTGATTATCCCATTTATAAGATGAAGATGTCTTAACTACTACCTGCGCCTTATTAGTATAACACTCATTGCGCAATAGTTGCTTTGGAAGTGTCCGCTGAGCGATTGCATTTAGTTGACATCTCTGTTTAAATAGTAGCCTCCTGATCAAACAAACGCTACAATGAGTTTTTCACTTCATTAAAAGACATGCAGAAATGAGGCATTGCCAATAGGTGGAATCAGATCAAAATCCTTGTGGGCAACTGAATGGGCACCTGGGTATTCTCTATTTTCAACGAAGGGTTCCCAGTCTTTTACAAGGCAGTTCATATTGAGGTCCTGACTCTTGTCGAAGAGCTTCTTTCCTTAACCACCCTGAAAATACCTGACCCCACCTCACCTTACTTTTACCCAGCTATAAACGGCCATTTTCAATCCAGACAACCACACAACCACGCGCACACGCACACGCACACGCACACACACACACACACTCAGACACTCAGTATATACACAGAGTGACAGTTCTGTTCCATAGGGATGGCACCTCTTTCTCTCCTAAGTCCCACTTGAATCAATGCAGGTTTGTTGCAGACCAGCTTTAGCCAGAGCCTTTTGTGCTTTTGTTTGCATGTTGGGGCCGACGTGAGATCAAACACCGTGCAGGCACTAACATGAACGCGACTCCTGGACACCAACAACATGAGCTTTATTAATATTTAGAGGATGCCCACACATTTTCTACATTTAATTTGTTCCTCTTAGGCAATAACCCGTGAAGGGAATTAGCTTTTTTTTATTATTGGAACCAATTAAAATGTAGTGTCTGTGTCATGAGTGGTGTGAGACTGTAGAACACAATGTGTCTGTCTCTCTGTGTTTGTTGAAATTGAGATTTATCAGACCAGATGTTACACGCGATTTGTTATGTATGTCTTCCTTAATGGGTTGACACCCGTGTGCGTGCGTAGGAGGCGATGAGGACAAGCGTAAGGGCCAGGTTCTGACCCTGCTGGCAGAGCAGGCTCTCCAGTGTCTCGACTACAAGGCCTCCTTCATCCACTGCCAGGACATGATGGCTTCAGGTACTGTAGGCTGCCCCTGCCTGCCACCTTTTAACACCATATTATTATTATTATTATTATTATTACGGCGCCTGTGTCACTGTTGCAGTGTGTCGCAGCTGTTTCAATGCGAATCAGGAGCTTGACAAGACCCGCTGTGGCAGGCTACATCTGTTGCCGTGCCAGATGTGTTGTAGTTCTCGGCAACATGTTGTGTGAAGTTCTGCCCTCTGCTCCGTCAGTGGAATCATTCTCCTAGTCTTCCGCCCTCCCCTGCTTACGCCCACTGAAAGTGACGGTTTAAAATAAGATAAGATTACACTTTATTTATCCCTGAGGAGTAAAATGCTAATGAGTGGGTTTTGAATTTTCAATCCGGCACATTGTAATCCCATAAATTCAATTAAAGAGCCGTTTCTGCATTCATCTCACAGCGCGACTCAATTTCGCCCCCAAAAAAAAAATATAGAATGCAGTTTGAGGTGTTTGCGTGGCCCGCCGTGCTTTAATATGAGTGGGGAGACTTCACAGTATCACATAGCTCCTCTCCAGCGCTGAATAATGGGGACATGTAGATTAGCAGAGGGTGGAGGAGAAAGGCGGGGGTTTGGAAGCAACAGGAAGAGAAATGTCCAAGCAGAAGGGCTCCCCTTGCTCCCTCCCTCCGGTAACACAGGGGAAGTAATTGCATCTATCTGTAAGGGTCCGTGGTGGCTGGATGGCAGGGTTACGTGGTCTTTTCTCCACGGCGATGAAGCGGGAACAGATGTGGCACTTCACAACGCATTGCGGCACGAGAGGAGGTTTAGAATGCAGATTAATATCGCTTACACTTTAATGCATTATCGTCTGCGCCACGCGACTGCCCATTTGTTTCCTCTCTTGTCCCATTTGTTTCCTCTTGTCCCTTGGCTACAGGCACCTTTTCTGTGTGCACGTGTGTGTGTGTGTCTGTGAGTGCACCGATGCACACACACACACAGTACATTACAAACGATTGCGTGCTCGTGTAATTTCCTCCCCCCTCCACCATTCCAACTTGAAATATTATTGTTGAAATATTATTTTCATTTAAAAAATAAATCTCCTTTTATTGTCTTTATTCCTTCCCCCACATCTCCTAACCCCGGCGCACGCACGCACACACACACACGCACGCACACACACGCACACACACACGTCCAGATTACAGCCCGGGCTGGGAGGTGTGCAGTCTGCTGGGGCAGTGCGAGGGCTACGGGGACCTGGCGTCCCGACGGGAGCTGCTGGCCTTCTCCCTCACCCACTGCCCGCCCGACAACATCCACGGCCTGCTGGCCGCTTCCAGCGATCTGCAGACCCAGGTGAGGGTGCTGCCACCCCCCCCCACCCCCCCCCCCCCCACAGGAGGGATGTGGTGGGGGTTAGCGTCTGTAATGTACGGTAGCGCCCGCCTCTATGCATTCTCCCACTCACCCATGTGTTCACGGTGGGGCGGGCCGAGAATGTCCTTTGAGCCCTCTCTCTCTCTCTCTCTCTCTTCCTCTCTCCTCCAGATGTTGTACCAGGCGGTCAACCTGCAAATGCAGCCTGCTGCTGGAAGAGCAGGACGAGAGGCCAATCACACAGACACCGTCCAGGTGAGATAGAGAGAGAGAGAGAAAGATTTTATTGTGACTTCTGTTGTGTTCCCTGTTTGTGGATGTTTTCTGGAGGTTTCTGGAGTCTTGGAGTTGCCAGTTGTCTTGCCATCTAAGTGCCATGCATGTGTGTGGGTGTGTTTGTCTGTTTCCTTCCATTTGATAAGCTGTAAGTCCAGTGTTTAGTGCTTTATTTCTGCCTGCCAGCAGCAGCTATCTGTGAGTGCATGTTGGTTTCATGACGTGTGTGCGTGTGCGTGTGCGTGCGCGTGTGTGTGCGTGTGTCATCAGTTTGTCGTCGTTGAAGGCTGCTGTTTTCTCGCTGGTGTGCATGTGCGTGCGTCTGTCTGTCTGCCTGTCTGCCTGTGTCAATGTCTTCATGTGTGTGTGTGCCTGCGTTTGTTGAAGTCTGAGAA
Organism: Chologaster cornuta; assembly: GCA_025434125.1. Lineage (NCBI taxonomy): Eukaryota > Metazoa > Chordata > Actinopteri > Percopsiformes > Amblyopsidae > Chologaster > Chologaster cornuta. The sequence continues at coordinate 8,050 of JAODVN010184326.1, forward strand.
TAATTCACTAACACATGCCTTTTCCCTCTGGCTGTTATCTGCTGCTTGACTGCAGGCCAGCTCCTCCTCCTCCTCCTCCTCCTCCTCCTCCTCCTCCTCCCCCTCCTCCTCCCCTAGCCAAGGCCCCTCGGTCGGGGCGGCAGGCGCGGCGGGGGCCCTGCTCCACAGGACCACAGCCAGGACCATGGAGGTACTGAGCAGCACGGCAGGCCTGACCACCAAGGCCGTGTTGGGCGCCGTGGGAGACCACCGCTGGTGGAGGGAGTCGCTCAGCTACCTCCGGCCCCTGCAGGTACCGTAACCACGGCGTCCCCTGTGTGTGTGTGTGTGTGTGTGTGTGTGTGTGTGTTACTGTATCTCAGAAGCTATAAAGCGGTCGGTCTAGCAAGATATCCTGGAAGTTTTTTGTGGTTGACTGCCGCAGTTGTGGGTTTGATCCGCAGTCTATGGATCAAACCCACAACTGCTCGGGCGCCAGTGAATGAACAAAACCCTCTGTGACGTCACCAGTGTAATGTAATACGTTGATTATTTACTTATTACTTTTTCAAAACGTTACTGGGTATTTAAAGTAATTAGTTAAGTTACTAGTTACATTACTATATTACATTCACAATCACTACCCAGCCTCGCCCCTGACTTGAATGAATATAATAATCTTTATTGGAACAGCCTCTCAAACCAGGATGTTTAGTCAGGTTGGTTCAATTAGCCTACCCTAAGTTTGCTAGGACCAGATATCTCATTATTTCAGTACAGCATTACTTGGATTAGTTTACTGTACTATTATAACTTTTTCAAGTAACTAGTTAATAGAAACTAGTTACACATATTTACTTCTAGTTTCTAGTAACTTTTAGTTACTAGCAATGAATCAAGCAAAGATAATAACATCAACATATACTGTAACCATAAACACACACAGTAACGATATGCAACTGAATACAACATGTTAAAAAGAAACAACGGTGTAAACATGGTGTCTCATGGTCCTGTAAGAAGCATCTCACAACTAGCAGATTCGTGGAGTCACGCCTCATTTTTAACCTGGCGCCTAGATCACATTACACGTGCAAGTGTGCATCGCAGAGGGCCCAGATGAGCGTCTGCACGCGCTCCTCTGTCGCACACAACCAGCCAATCAAGCGCTCATCTCCTGCATTATTAATTAGCCACGCCTGTCGAATCTTTCAACGTCTGCCTGTATCTGGCGGCTGGCCTGGTTGCCGCGTCGAAAGATTGATGCTGTCTCTGGCCTCACCCGTGTGGTGTGGAGGGGGTGTGGCAGAGACACAGAGACAGACTAAGAGAGAAAGAGTCCTGGGCAGATGTGAATGTTTAGTGATGTTTTTATGGTTCCTCAGGGTCAAGCCGGCTCCGGTAGTCAGGCAGGGGCGGGGAACAATGCCGACTTGGAGAGGCAAGGCTGTGGCCCCTTCTACCAGGAGCTGTTCAGCGATCCATACGTGGACCTGGTGGGTCTCTCAGCTCATCGCTTGTTTTGGGTCCTTCTGTTTACCTCCCAAATGCCTTTCTCTTGTTAAATTGCATCATTAGCTGCATGGTTGGTTTCATCACTTCTCAGGCAGCCCATATCTCTTTGTGACTCATAATTGCCATTAAAACAGCATTGGGACAAAATTATTATTGATTCCACGCTAAATAATTTAATGCCAGAAGTAATTTGGACGTATTAGCGGTGGTTTGCTGGCCAAACAGGATCAACAGAGATAAGGAGCAGCAGCTGAAGTAGGAAAGGGGATGCAAGAATGATGAAATAATAAAGTCAGATAGTCCATAATATAATGGCAAAGGTATTAAGAGAAATCTCTGAATGTCCAGTGAGAGAAAGCAATCTCGTATAAGTAAGAGAAGGAGTGGATTGACCTTTACGTCTGGGGAAACGGAAGCTCCCCGGGGGCTATGGCAGGGCTCTTTGCTGTAAGACACAAATCATATGGATGGCTTAAAGAGTGCACGTGCTGGGGAAACAGAGGGCCGATATCTCTCCTCTCATGACTTGTTAATGGGCCTCTGTGAATCCATGCCCCCATTGCATCTCCCGCACTCATCCATCATACGTGAGACATGCTTCTGGACACTTCTCGCTCTGTCCGAAATGACGGTGTACAGAGTTCACGGGACCCCACGTTTCTTGAAGGTGTGGGTGGGGGTGGGTGGGAGTGTTTCGGGGGAAGGGGGGGGGTCCATACCAAAACCACCACAGTTTGTGGTTTCGACCGCAGTACCTTTTAAATGTTGTTTAATGTACCTTTATACTGTACCTTTATGCTTGTATAACGAGCTAGTTTGTCAAATTCCTCAATGTATTTTTGTGTCAAATTGGAATGTGCACATCCCCTATTGTGCAGAGTGCTGCAAGGACATCTTTTCAATGTTCAGCCCCCAGTAAATCCACACTACCCTCTTAATTAAATTAAATAACAACCAGCGTGAGCGCAAACTATAATACACTCAAAAGTACATGAATTGACCAAATAATTATGTTTATGTAAAAGTATGTTTATTTATCTTTTTGTAAATGTATATGCAGTAGTTAATTTATTTCGTAATTTGTATGTCTGTCAATCCTCAGGCTCTCTGGGAATCCAGATGCCCCATATACAGTAGCTTAATCACATATCTAAGCCCTTCATTTCAGCTCTCTCTGAGTGATTGCAGGCATTTTTCCCATGATTCACCTGGTGCTAGCATTGCGTTCCGTTACCATATTTGTCTTTCTACCCCCTTTCTCTCCCTCCATTCATCCGCTGTCAGACTCAGGACGTGTATTCCGTCAATGGAAGCCTTCCTCAGGAGAACTTCGCTGAGGTCCTCCTTCGGACCGGAAAACTGGCCGAAACCAAAAGTGAAGGAAGGACCCTCTTCCCTGCTACGGAGGGTATGTAGCCATGTACACACAAACACGCACACACGCAAGCACACGCATCCAGTACACGCATCTCTAGACAGATGTTTTTGGATGTAGTATGAGACTTCCTGACCGATAATATTGACCAGTATAATATGGAAAGGTTAATCTGGCCGAAGGACAGATAAGGCATGGATAAGTGACGGAAGGAAAAAAATGAGTAGAGGAAAATGTGTTTGAGAGCGTAACCTGAGCTTTTAGAAGCACTCTGTGGCTTTATCGGGTCAGTGCTTTTTTCCGGTGCACTTTAAAGCGCTCTGTGTGCACACGTGTGCATATATGAGCTTTGTTCACAACTTGTGTTAACTTGTGTTAGTTAAAGTGTTAGTTTTTCCTTTTTGTTGGTTCAAATCACATTTACAGTGTTGTCCCCGCACGCACGCACACACACACACGGTGCAATATGCGACACGTCGTGCTGAAGAATACCTAGGTATATCGATTAATGAATGTATACACACGCTTCCCATGGCAACATTAAATAACGAGGTGTCGTCAGCGGCGATACCATCAAGATAGTGGCAAGTCAAAACACCAAGGCTACGGCGGCCGGGCGTGATGGATCACGGCCCGTGCCGGAATCAATAGCGCTGCAGAAATGTAGCACGCTCGCGCACACACACACGCATGCACACACAGACGGGATATAGTCGATGCAAGTGTGTGTTAGTATGCATACTGATGTGTGTGTGTGTGTGTGTGTGTGTACACTTAATGCGAGACGCTGGGCACACTTAAACACATCCTTGTCTCTCGAGCACTACACAGTACACACTCCAGCAACACTCTAACCCCCCCCCAACACACACACACGCGCGTGGTCTATATCTCACTGCCATTCAAAGGAAAATCTCTCTCCTTAAAAGTCACCTTCTCTACAGATATGCGTCTATGGGCAATGTGTCGGGGGGGGGGGGGGGGGGGGGGGGGAGAGGAGAAAGGCCTCGCGTCCGATAACAGCCTTCGATTAATGACTCTCGCCGTGCCTGCTGCCCTCAAGAACAAACTCTGCGATGGCCTTTAACAAAATAAATGTATTGATTTTTGTATTTCTTTATTTCTTTATTTTTTTACCTGGCCCAGATAAGCTGCAGGTAATTAATGGAGGTGCTCCAAAAGCAGCGCAGTGGAACTGGGTGCGGTGTTGCGTGCTTGGCCGTAGGTTACGGAGGTGTTGATCTGTGGTTTTTCACATTGTGCAGAAGCAGTTGGTCAATGTCAAGACTCTCCTTAGCTATGTTTGTGATTCACTGTAGCTGACGCTGGAGCATAGATGCACGCACGCGTCAGAGACAGAAATACCACTTGTGTTTGTGTGTTTTTAAAGGCTGAGAGGTCTATCCACTCTGTAAGCGTGTCTGTCTGTCTGTCTGTCTGTCTGTGTGTTTACCCCCCTGGTAATTCCCGTCCTGATGGTATCAGTATCTGTAGAGAGGCGTGTAATCTGCCCATATACTGAGTTCAGTCAAAGCCCGGGGGAAGTGAGAGGGCTACTGTTTGGATGGGGGCGCAGGGGAGGGGTGTTTCAAGTCAAAGAAGAGAGAAAGAGAGTTGTTCTTAAGCGGGCTGTTATGCTTCCTTGATCTGATGTATCACTCTGCAACCCTGCACGCATGGACACACAGACACACGGACACGCAGGCGCATGTGTGTTTTTGATAGGGCAGGCAAAACTGGCTATATACAGAAAACAATAAATAGAGATCAAGACATGTTATCAGTGTTCAACGGGATGGTGAAGGGTAGATTAATATATATATATATATATATATATATATATATAATACATAACATGATGGGCTATGTAGGGTGTGGGATTTTAAAGGAGCTTTGTTTACCGTCAATACTTTTATGTATGTAAAAAAGAAAAGGGATTGATTGACCTATAAAAGGCAATATACTGTTGTCTAATTACAGTGCTGTTAAAACTAAAAGAACTCGCCCCCTCTCTCTCTCTCTCTCTCTCTCTCTCTCTCTCTCTCTCTCTCTCTCTCT
>JAODVN010184534.1:0-12972 GCA_025434125.1 Chologaster cornuta
AAACTGTCGTGCTCACCAGGTCAGGACGGTCTCACGAGGCTCTGCGAGAGTCTGGAGAAGCCTGGTGCTCATGTACCTCTCCGTGCGTGCTTCAAATAGAGAGTGGAAGAGCTCCACAGCGTCTGACAATGCAGCACTCGCGACAGACGATAGCCTTGTTTTTGTCTCGTGGTGTAAACATCGCCACCGAAATGAAATGGCTCGAGGATGGAAATGTCTCAACACAAGGCTGCCTGTCTCTCATACTTTATGGTTATCTCCCTCTTCTGTGTGTGTGTTGTTATGTATTTGTGAAATAGGAATGTGAAACCCAATCTGGATTGGCTGCTAGGTGCGAGCAGGGGCGGTTACAGTTACATTATCCTGAAAGAACTACCCTTATGTGTTACATTTATAATAACAGGTTTACGGCTCAGATTGGTTTTTTATCAAGTCAAGAGCTTTAAAAGCTACAACGATCTTTTTGATTGCTATGATGAGTATTGTAATTGGTCTCCTATAACAGTTTAAATGAAACCAACGGCATAACATGAGGCCCTTTGGGTTTCCTGATAAGGTGATCATATCCTGCCTGATATGGTGAAACATGCATTAGGTCCTGGTTTCTGCCATTGGTGGTACGCCCTCTGCCGCTGTAATGTACTTCTCGACGTCATGGAATTATTAGTAAAATGGAATCCAAATGTAGGGGCATGACATCATTTGCTGACCAAAGCAAACCATGTGGTTTGTTTTGAAGGTTGGAGGTATCTTCCAATATGAGTTTGATTACGGCATTTCTGATGTTATGGTAGATAAACAATACATGTTCTGTTTGTTCTGGACTGTCAGCTAATAGAAAATTATAAAATTACACTGATAGATGTGGTTTGATTAAAATAATAAAATGTGTTTATTGTTACACCTCTAATCTAATATAATCTAATTTCTTCAATTATTGTTTTCACATTATTTATTATGTTTTCAGATTGTACTTTCATTACATTCATTGTCTATTAACTAAGTCAGTCTCTGAGAATGACCATACTGTATGCTCTGTGGTAACGGTTCACCCACACTGTGGGATCACATAAAAGATCTTTTGTTCACAACCTCTCTCCCACTCTAACCTAAATTTAGGTAAAGTTCCCTAATAAGACCCGGGCCCTTGAAGTACTGACATATGTTGGCACCGACTGATTTTGATGAGTAAATTGAAAAGTGTGTTACTTGAAATTTTAGAGCATCGTCTGTGTGTGTGTGTGTGTGTGTGTGTGGCAGACAGAGATTTCCTCAGAGAAGGGGGCGGTGAACGCCATGCGAGCTGTAATTATATTTATGTTAGGTTCTATTCAATCTGTCGCTGTTAAATTTCCCTGACATGTCATTGTAAATCATTGTGGTGGATTAAATCCTTAGTTGCTTTAAGGACGAGGATGTATTCACTTTTCTTCTGTGTGATCACAGTTGGTTTATTTAGGATATGCTAGATCAGGTGATTAGCTATACAGAATTGTATCTTTGTTGTAACTATTGGTTTTTCATATTATTTTGGAGAGGAGAGTGTGATGTCACCGGCATTTGCTTTTGAAAACATTTCATTTGAAAGCTTTGGGCAAATGTCCAGGACTAGGACACTTAAGAGAGCGACACTTTTTCAAAAGTAATGCTGAAAATGAAGTTTTCAGTGTTTTGTATATTGCAGAGATGGGTGGCCGTTGGAAAGTTGGACTATTTTGGGAGTAGAATCAATAGAGAAGAAATATTTCCACATTCACGTTGTTTAGTTCAATCTGTTCTGTTGTTCCAGCATGCTATAGTCTTAGTGACAGAAAAGTAATACGTTCTGTGTGACTGTATAGTTCTCCTACATTGCAAGTTACTATAAGTACCAATTTGAACAATGATTAACTACACAGCGGCTTGTAGCAGCACTCATTCGACATAATACTATGCATAGCTATCCAAAGGATTAGTGTAATCACTTATTATTTAGGAAGTGGCGTGAGCCATAAATATCCATAAATATCAAGAGGAGAAGAAAGAAGATCTGAAATACTTCTGTGTTCATGCTTAGCCTTGCTGTTATGAAAACTAATATTATTTGTTGTGATTTATAATGACTATTCCTCCACCTGGAGTGTAAAACCAAGTGTAAGGCAGATAATTGTCTGTAAATTGTGTAGAAGGGCAGTGTGTTTGTTTGTTACAGTATGCCTTTAAGACATATTGCTTTACACAACATTTTAAAGCCCTCCCAGTACAGTTTATCAAATATTTGGCATTCTAATAGATGGAAAATGAGAGTATATATAATTTTTTTCATGTACAAGTTAAATATTAATCACAATTAAATCAAAGATACGGCTGGTGCTGAAGCGTTACCATTTGCGGACAAGTAAAAAACTATTTCTCTCTGGGTAATGATGGTACATTATCAATATTCATAATGCTGTGGTTTGTAGCCTTTGTTTTCATTAATCTCTGTAGCTCTTACTGGCATGTTAATTAACTCGTCCTTGCAATTGGGCTCTGTTTTACAGTGCATCTTCTAAACTCCACATATTTATAAGACAATTAAAAATAGGACTTTAATCACATGGTTTGAGAAAGCGGCAGCCTTAACTTAACTCCCAAAGCTTCCTTTTTAATATTTAGCTCCTGTCAGATAAAATCAAAAACTTTCTCCCTTTCTATGGAGCTTGGATAGGGGAAACTGCTTCGTGGGTGAAAGCCCTTGCACATGAATATTTAACGGTTGTATTTTAACCAGAGTCATAAAATCTGAGCGGATGTGAAGGGAGAGCAGAGCTGAAGAGTATGCGAAGTAGGCTATATTGTTTCTTTACTGCCAGAGCCTTAGGCCGAGGAGTCACGTCACTCTTTACCGGCCAAACCGTGAATCAGACATGTGGATTGTGTCAGCCTAGCTTAATGCCAACGGGACGTTCTGCAAGCTAAGCAGCATGTTTTACAGTGGCGCGAAGACTCGTTCGGACATAAAAGGTCTAAATGAAAGATATTTCACGTTGACACCACGTCGCTGTGCTCAGCAAAATTGACTTAATCTGTCTGGACTAAATTAAGCTTTTAACAAAGTTTGGAAAACAACGCAGACCTTGATATACAGTATGTCCAATATTGCCCTTCTGATTTTAACGTTGATTGGCTCTCTACCCTTCCCCTAAATGTTCCCCACATTTTGTGTTTCAAAGAGAAATTAAACGAAATTAAATGTAATTGTTCCGGACCTATTAAGTATGGTCTAATAATGTTCCACACCTTTTGTGTTTCAAAATATAACCAGAGCTGTAAGGGGAATTAAACATGAATGTAATTGTTCCAGTTCAATTTAGTATAGTCTAATAATGTTCCACACTCTTGCTGTTATTTTGGAATATTGTTTTACCACTTTTAAATTCTATTCAGCCAGACAAGCAGTAGACTAGATACTGAACAATGGCGATAAAGCTTGGTATTTGTATGTAGCGCCATTATCTAGCTCATGTAAGCTTTGCTTTGCTGAGGTAGTCATTTGTCATCCAATATTGAATCAAGTTAAATGGAGTCATATAATGCAATCACTTAACTCAGCCCAACTAATATGCTCAATATTGCTTTGTAAAAAGGTCAGCCAGCAGTGATCTAGTCCCTGGATCTCACAGCACAGTGATAATTCACCATCTCTTTATGGTTCAGGGCGAGTTTATTTTAAACCTCAGCAAGAAAGAAATTTACGTCAGGCAAACCATCTGGACTAAATAGCAATGCACAGCATGCCCTGAATACTTGTTTTTGTTTTTATCCTGAGATCATATCCTTAATGCGCCGTTTAAGGGCTGCGGTTGTCAGGTTGCAGATAAACCACAGTGGGTGCCCTTAAGGGAGTCACAATAAAGGGCTTTGCTGCAGAAAAGGTCCAAAGTGCAGTTGTCCACTCGGCGCGGCAACAATGAAGCGGTTGTGCAAACGCAGCCATCAGTGGTGCTGGCAGGCCCTGGCCAACCAGCTTATCAGGAGGCAGGGGTCTGGAGGAGGACACTGGGGCTCATGCAAACGTGTGGGCATGTGTTTTGTGTTTAGAATTGGGTTAGGTCAGCAGTCTCCAACCTTTTGAACCATGCCACCCCTCCGCATAAAAAATGATGTTCTTTGCTAGATTTATAAAGCCACTCCTACCAACTACACGCACACACACACACACATGAGCACACGTGCTTTTGAGGGGGTGCGTGCAGGCTATGAAACACACTGCCCAAGATAATAACAACAGCATTGTTTGTTGGTTTCATTGATAATAACTACAGTGGATTAAGACATATAACTTATATTATACAAAGTTTCCAGACTTTCAAATTGATCTCTGAAGCCCCTCCAAAAGCATCTTCTACGACTCCTTGTGTGGGTTGGTTGCTTTGGGGGTGGGTGGGTGTGTGGGCTCCTTCCCCCACTCCACTTTAAAAAAACAATGTGCTGTGGTGCTACAAATCCCCCTCGATTTAGCGGGGGCTTTGGGTTGAGGTGTGGGTTTGGGTCCGGGTGCGGCGGGGGGGTTTGACACAGAGCACCCCCTGGGAATTTAGTGCCGCAGCTGGTTTGGGACCCCAGCTCTGCTCACAGCCCTTTTGTGTTAGTCTTCTATTGACGAACAGTTTTGTGTGTGAGCGCGCGCGCGCGCGTGTGTGTGTGTGTGTGTGTGTGTGTGTGTGTTGGGTGGGTGAGCACATTAGTTCTGGTGGCCATAGTTATCCTATAGCTATGCCCTATTAACAGGTTGCATGGATGTGGGTAGGCTTGAGATTGCCATCTGAGTGTCAACATTTACACAGTTCCCTATCTCATCTTATGTATTCCCCATCGCCACCTTGCACTATGTTTAATAACTGTGAGCGCTTCCTGGTCTTCTGAACAAGAGAGGGAAGTTATAAGTAGCTTATTGTTTGTGGTGGAAATGTCTCTTCCCCGGATGTTTTGAGGTGCTGGTGGAATAATAGTACGCTCGGAGAGTTTACTCGGTTGTAAGGTAGTCTACGGAGCGTTCACTACATTTCCTCTGGGACACAACACTTAGAAAGAGAAAAACTTGTCTCAAGGTGCCTGTGTTGATCTTTAGATGTGACTCTCTGGGTTGGTAAATATTTAGAGAGCAAACATTTTCATACCAGCAGCGGGATTACAGTCGAGGGAAACATGTTTTTCTAAGAATGTAAATGTCAGCATATTGCGAGACATACAGTAATGCTACAAAATGTATTTTATTGCTCGGCTGACAAACTAGTAGTTTAGCAGATGAAATTCCTCTAAGGCTTCCAGATCAGGCTGTTTATCGAAGTCTGGTCCATTTTTCTGATGTATCTCTCTCCTACGGAGACGCCTCTCGCCTTTGTTCAAAAAGCATCCAATTTATCTACAGGGAGTGTTACCACCCACCACCAACAACTAGCATATTTGTTCTGGCTCTTCACCTTGTTGGCGCTGTAGAGGGTAGGAGCCAAAGGTGGATGTTAAACATGTCAAGCGCTGCCTGCCTCATTTCCTTGGTCACTGAATATTCATGGGCCTTGATACTGGTGTCTGCTTTTCATCCAGCCATGCAGACACCATCAGCCACATAGAAATAGAAGCAGCTTGCCAGACTCGGGCGACGGGGTTTCTCTTCCACACCCTGTTCTTTGTCGTTCATTTACAGTTTAGCGTCTACCACATGGAACATGTTTCTGTATATGATTTATTTATTTTCTACGGAGGTATGGATGATTTCCTTTGACCCAGAAGGGTGGGGTTTCGCAACACCACTTCTTCAAATAGCATGACATTATACTAACATCCATCTATTCAATCATAAACAACATTTGAATGGCACATTTGTATTAATGCTACCCAAACGCTGTATAGTAAATGCAGTGAAGAGGACCCCGGTTCCCCCTAAAAGCTTCTGAACACACCTAATTTCTGATCCCCACTGAATTCTAATTTGAGTCAAGGATTCTGGAGAAACATTGAATGAAAGAAAATACACCTCGTCCTTCAATGCCATAAGGCAGGGGTCTTCAACCTTTTTCAGCCCAGGGACCCCTTGGCTGATGGAGAAATAGTACAGGGACCCCCAGATAAATAAAAAGAGAAGGTTTTGCATTATTTTGCTCATTTAAAAAAAATTCAGGGACCCCCTACAGTACCCCCATGGACCCCCTAGGGGTCAGGGACCCCCGGTTGAAGATCCCTGCCATAGGGTGCTTCCTAAGAAGCTCCAGTAGGGGGTTGGGTGTGTGGGGGGTGTGTGTGTAGGCTAACCCCATGTTCTCCAGTCATGCCTTTTACTCCTCCCTACACCTCCAGGACGAGCCCCGACCTCCGTAGGGAGCTCGCGGCCCCGACCTCGCACATGCGTATCCCCCCCTGTCTCCCGAGGAAACCACACCGAATTCCTTGAGCGTTGCAAGAGCTTCTGAGAGGCCCCTGGGTTTCTGCCGGGCCGTGTCTAGACCGGAGTGACAGCTGTTGGCAGCCCTGCCAAGGCTGTGCCGTGCGGGTTACGGCACCGAGGCTGTAGCGCGAAATCTACGGTTTCTTGAGGTGAAGATTCTGTGAGTTGGTTGTACAAAGGCAACGCTTGCTGTGTCGACATGTCTAGGTGATCTACCTTAATTATTGGCAGGGTGTTGCAATGGATACGGCGAGGAGGAGAGAAAGCTGTCCAGATTGGCCCCAGCAGAGGGTTCTAATTCTATACTGTAACTATAGGAATATTGATGGCGGTGAATTGGCTTTGATTGATTCATTTATTTTCTTATTTTCTTTATTTTATATTTATTAACTTCAGGACGCACTTGAGTCTCGCACATCTATTGTAGGGATCACAGAGCAAATGTATTAGCGGCCTTTTACGATTGCATCGCATCACGCCGGAGTGTCAGAAGAAGAGGAGAGCTTTCCCCACCCCCAATGCCAGCGTCTGTGTTTTACCTCTTGATGAGATTAGGGAAAGTTGACCTATACCAAGTGGCTGTGACAAACACAGCCCTGGGGAGCAGCAAGGCATTGCCCCCTCCCCATCCACCCTTATTTTACTGGGATGGTCAAAAAACATTTGTGTAGAAATTAAGCTTTTCCCAGACAAACCCGAGAATTTGCTGCTCAGAAAGCCTCCCCCACACACACACACACCGATCCCTGCGGTGTGCAGATGACACGGTCTGCTGTGCTGGTGTTCAGTGGGGGCAGTGACGGCACAAGTGCAATGTCGAAATGGAAAGGTTCCAGAGCAGTGAAAACTCACACGCAGAAGGTAATTGGAGATCGCAGTGCTTTCAATTCCACTCCAGAGAAGAGACCACAGCGTTTGATTGTGTTTGCAGTCTTCTCGGGGGCCTACTGTACCGTACCGTACTGGATTGAAACGGATGCCTGTTCTGAAGTGGCTTACTGTAAAGCATGCAACTAATTGTCACTCGGACATGGCGTTAATTTAAGTGCCGTTATTATTTTGAAATAATGCGTTGCACTGGTTCATAGATGAAATGCATTCAAAACATGAGGATGAAATGATGATTCACACACTGAACGATGAGTTCTGACACTTGACTCGTAGTTTTAACGACCACCAGAATGCAGTGTATCACATCGTTGGCTCACAATTGATTGGAATACCAAAATTTGTACAGCAATATTTACTAATCTTTTTGTGAGCAGGCTTTTCATGGCTTCACATTTCAGGTATGTCATGAAATTGTACAAAATTTGTCATTTTGCGGTTCCCCCACCCACTGTTTTAACACTGGAAGATGGTGCTTTTTCAATGGAAACCAGATGAATGATTGATAGGGCAGGCAGAGCTGCTTGGAGTCACTCTCAGGACATAAATAATGAAGGACACTTTCAGTGCTTCGCAGTGACAAATATCGTAGTGTGCTAGCTATTGCCTCACCTTCCAAACTTGGCACGCTCATTCCTAGCAATGAAATTATGTAGCCCACTATATGTAATGCACGACAATATCACACACAATCATTTCCAGATAGCCATATGCTATTGTCACTTCTGTAATGCTAACATTGTTGCATTGTCCTGTAATGCTAACATTGTTGCATTGTCCTATGCTAGTTGAGAGTGTCCTTTTAATTTCCTGTAGCCACATTTTCCAGCAAATATTGGCACATTTCGTCGGGTGGGTGGGCGGGTGTGCCCCCAGTGGATACTAAATGTTTGAGTGTTCATCCTTGAATCATAAATGGAAGCGGCGCCAAAACACACAGAGATGGGGAAGGAGGGAAACAGAAAGAGCGGGAGATTTAGGCAGCGTTGTTTTTCTGCGAGGCCTGTCTCTTGCTGTCTGCAGCGTGGATCCTGTTTCTGCTTGTGTCTGTCAGGCTCCCTGTCATCCTGCCATTGTGTTACAGGCCAGAAAGCAGCCCCCGGGCGGCCATTGTTCTATGTACAGAAGTGCAGCTCGAGCGGGTTCTGTCCGACATCGCCGCACTTTGTCAAGTTTGCCAAAGTCATGTCATGGTGTATTCTGCCAGCAAGTGGCGGTACTGATAAGACTGCTCGCCCTGCTACGTTAGGAAACTGCTCACCAAAAGCCTTTCCGCTTGCACTGATGTGATCAGGAATGTACGGTGACAATAAACGAGCCGTTCGTTATGTACCTCGGTTTCCTATTCAATGTGGATCAAAAGCAGCTTTGTGGCGTCACAAACTGTTCCCTCTTCGATTGTGCTATAGTAACCCCAGAAGAATGCTGGCTCACTATAAGTTGTATGGAAGTGGATGTGGCTACTGTGTTGTGGCTGTGTCAACCTAAGAACTATATACTTTGTAGTCTCAGCCTCGTCTGTCCATTAGCACTACGTCACATACAGTAAGTTTATCTCAACAACCAACATTTAAGAAGTCATACTGTCGATTTACATTGGCTGTTAGCATTGACACTCACAAATATCCCTAATTTCCGGTGTATTTCTCTTGCAGTGCTCTATTTACCTTTTTTACTTGTACATATTTCAAATTTTATATTTATTTCAAGCAGTAACCAGGGCCTACAAATTTGACAGATTTACAAGTCCTGTTGTTTAGGTTTCCGATGAATTCCTCACTGTAAGATTAACATCTGAATTGGTCATTGACTTACCTAGTTGGTCGTCCTGCATGTCAATCAAAATACCTCTTCTGTCAAGTAGGCGGGTATTGAACCAGACTAAATAGTAGTAAAGGCTCTGTGAGACTACGTGGGGGAGGGGCATGCATGTTCAGTTTCAAACCAAAACAACAATGATTTTACAATGCTGGTTTTTAGCACGTGTGCTGTCGGACACAAATCCTTAGTTTTGATATATTTGCTCAAATGTCCATTAATAAAATAATACATTATACTTAAAGGTATAGTAAGATATTGTAAGATAATAAACTTCTTGTCAAATGTACCCAATATCTCCTCGCACTGAGCTAGGTTTTGTTCTCTGTGCGTCTGGAAAAAAAGTATCTGGCACTTCTACACACTGCCTCCATAAATGGGAACACAAAAGAGTTGTGCAGGCCGCACGCATCAACAAAATCCTAGCTTTCGCAATGCATTTCCAATGTGTGGGGTGGAGCTTCCGAGGGACCACCCTATGACATTGAAGTGAGGTTTTTTTTTGGTTTTTATTTGAGCAAGCATTCTTGAGAATGACTTACCCTACCTTTAAAACTTTAGTGGTATTTGGGGTTTTTCATGTTATTTTCACTATAATGCAAAACAAAAAAAAAACTATAACAAACAGGATCCACAAGATTCTCTGCAGTAGAGGAAGAAATGGCTCTGTGGTTCAAATTGACTTTGTATTCCCACCCCCCATTCTCCCAACATGTTGACACGGTCCCAGTCACAAGTGGCTTGTGGAGGAGGAGAGTGAACAAGGTTTCCCTCTGGCTCGTGGGAAAGCACTTTCCTTGAAAAGAAGTCCTGACATTTGTTTTCTAAACATTGTTTGTCTTGTTTCATGGTAAGGGGCAGCGAGGACATCATACTAAAGAGGGATGGGGGTTTGAAGAGAGTCTGCCTTGTGGTCCTTCAGTTGTTGTTGTTGGTTCTGTCGTTGGGAGAGCATTGGGGTTCATACAGGCCGACTGTGTGTGCTTCTTTTATGCAGCCTGATTGTAGGTAGCTCTTTCATGCAGTTTTATTTACCGTCGGAGTGTTTCGCGCTAGCTAGCTTAACACCTTCACAATGGCGCTCTATTTCTTCAGCCTAGCAAGTCTGTCTCTCACTGAATGGCCACACAGCACGGCTCCTCGTGGGCAAGGAAAGTATAACCTTTAGTTCAAAAGGGAAAGAAAATCTATTTTCTCAGCGAGACTGCAATGCTCCAACACCCCGTTAGCCCTGACGGTGCGTGGCTCACGCCGTGGCCATCAGGGGCCTCGCACAGCGAACCAAATGAATTAACTATTGTGTTAAATCATTAAGTCACAAAGGGCTGATTAGGTATAGCGACAGTGAAATGGGACTTTGGGAGTTCTGACAACACTACAACTGTTGTGTGGAGTCTTTAAATCTGTGTCTGTGTGTATGTCTGCATTGAGGTTTGCATGTACATTATTTACTACGCTGCTACGTAACCCCTTTCAAAATCCATTATTTGTTGGAGTTTATCCTTAATACTGTTATGTGCCTGATTTATTCAAAGCGGGTGAAAACACACAGCTTCAGTAATCTCGACAGGATTTCCTTTCAAATAAACCACTATATAGCCTAACCAGTGTTGAATTGCTCTTGCACACGAATACAATCGCTGATGATAATCACCTGTAGGACAGCCCAGGAAAGGTTTACATTCCTTCAACACATGCTGTCACTGCAGCTATTAATACTAATAGCAGTAGCCCTGTGATAAGCATTTAACCACATATCTGACACCAGTGATATTAGTTACCTTCATGAGACCATCCTGATCGCACAAGCTACAGTTTGACTTCGCCGTGATCGAGTATCAGCCTTGAACCCCTCAATGCAAAAGTGTTTGTTGACCATGTAGATAACTATTTGGCCAATCAGTGGCTAGCTGAAGGGTTTCCAAAGAGGACGACATCAGCGTATACGTTGTACGTTTAACTTTCCGTTAGCGCTCTAGCTGATTTGAAACATTTGGATTGGGTGAGATAAAGGTATGTATAGATAAGTTGGTTTGAAATGTAAATGAATGTACAATATTGTAAATTAATTGAGGGACTCCAGACTGATGCTCATGAAAGTGGAGCTCAAGATGTTAGGGTGATCTCACAAGGAGGTTAATGTTTTCCTGCGTTAGGTTTTTTTAGCTGTCTGTCACACAAACCGGTAGCACAGGGAGGACAATGAGGTGAAATAGGTTGAGGAAGATGCAGTACATACCACACAACATCAATAACCTAGCCTATGCAATGCCTTTCCAAAGTGAGGGAGCACTCTATGCCATTGAAGGGAGAGATGGTTTTGTTTTGATTTGCGTTCAAAGTTAGCAAACGTTCTCGAGAATGACTGACACTACCTTGTGTGGGCCACACAAGGTAGTGCTGGAGCTGCTGCCCCCGCGACCAGACTTCGGATAAGCAGGAGAAGATGGATGGATGGGCCACACTTTATGGGTTAGGAAACAGACAAAACAGAAGAAAAAAAAAGTGGACTTTTTCAAGATCCAGATATTTTTGCACCAGACCGGCGGTTTGTTACTCGTCGAGCGGCGTTCTTTCATTTCCCATCCTTTAGATTCTGCTCAACTTTACTTCCTGTGTAAATCACCATCTAATGCGCCCACATGGCCGCGGCTATGTTAGCCAATTTCCTGCAGATCACTGGAGAGCTCCTGTTGGGGGCACTCGTGTTGCTCTCCTCTCACTCTTGGTGGAGTGGCCTGCTTAATGCATTGTAATGGCTGACCATTATTTACGCGGGGGA
Source organism: Chologaster cornuta (assembly GCA_025434125.1). Taxonomy (NCBI): domain Eukaryota; kingdom Metazoa; phylum Chordata; class Actinopteri; order Percopsiformes; family Amblyopsidae; genus Chologaster; species Chologaster cornuta. The sequence continues at coordinate 11,895 of JAODVN010184534.1, forward strand.
TAAACAAATAGAAGCGAGGAATTGATGGAGTAATCCACTCTCGGAGTCATTAGGCATCGAGATGGAGGAGCTGGTGGGAGCAGCATCCTCCTTGTGCCTCTCGAGTCGAGCGGCTAATGGAAATGGGACTCATTAAGACACCTTATACTCCGACGCACCCGAGATCATGAGCAATTGCTAATTGATTGTCGTTAGCGCGCTAGCAATGAGACGGTCGGCCCGTTTTCCCATTTGTTATGAGCGGCTTTGTTTTCTCCTCGCGTCTCCTTCACTTCATTATTGATGTTGCTCTTTTTTTTCTCTCTCTCCCACCCCCCCCCAACCCCCCTCCTTCCTCCCTACTTCCCACCTTTCTCTCCTGCCTTCTGCATCCGGAGTCCCTCCTCTGCAGCATGTTGCTAGCCAACCTTACGCTAACGTCGCTAACATTGCTAACTGCGCTATAACCCCATGTCGCCCATCCAGCCCCCAGTGAATATAATGAAAACAGTGGATGTTAAACACATTTTATATATACTAAGGGCACCGTGTGTATAGTAGCACTGTTTTTCAAATCAATATTCCAGATGCGCACACTAATAACTAATGAATGTGGTTCTATCTGTAGGGAAGGCACAGATGCCAGCGGCTAGCATAAAAGGGGCTTGTGTTTGAAGTGTGCCTCTGAAAGGGTTCTGGTTGAATTGTATTGAGGCAGGTCCTCCCTATAACCCAGTGCTTATTGGCTCTGGAAATTCCCCACTTTCAACAGATTGTATTCGTCTATTCCTTTATCTTCATTACATTTCTTTCTTTCCCTACACCCCCGCTTGGATGTACGTGTCCATTTCCCTCCGTATTATTGCTTTTTTTTCCCCGCATCATTATGATATGGTGGGGTAGAGAGGACAAGGAAGGGAGATAAAAAAATGCAAATGTGGGTCCTTAGCTCTTCCCTGTGACAGATCAAGCCTCATTACACCCACCTCTCTGTCACAATTGGCTCAAAATGATCTCTCTTTGCTCTCTAAACGCTGTTTGCCCCTATCTCTCTCTCTCTCTCTCTCTCTCTCTCTTTCTCTCTCTCTCTCTCTCTCTC
>JAODVN010184641.1:0-12970 GCA_025434125.1 Chologaster cornuta
ATTGAGTGTAAGTATGTAATTGGCCACAAGAGGGAACCAGATTTAAATTATTCAGACGGTTGGGAAAAAATAAACTTCTACACTTTATTGATTAATTCATATTATCCATATTTTCTAACGATTTAGGTGTGATACCAAAATTAATGCTTTTGTATATTAGACAATTCTTTTCTGAAGGGCGCGCTGGATTAATTTAAATATGTGTTTACATTTACTTGTTACTTGAAAATAAAGGCGATCTACATTATAGGGGTAATTACAAAAGACTAGTCCGTGTGACTTTTGTCACCTGTCAATGAATAAACAAAACACCCAACCGTATGTGTTTTTTCTGTTATCTCACATGCTCTTGCTCTTCCCCTCACTCAACACACGCACGCACGCACGCACGCACGCACAGACACACACAGAGAGAGAGAGAGAGAGAGAGAGAGAGAGAGAGAGAGAGAGAGAGAAAGAGAGAGTCTTTGCGCGCACAAGCGCATCAAATAAACAGCATTTGCATTTAGTGCAATGTGAAAAGACGTGTTTGATAAACACTCAAATATAACAAACCAGTTGCTATAGAAGCATTAATTTAACACCCATTAAAGTATGCTAATGACGTGACAGATTAGCCAATAGCTTTACGTAATGTTCAATTAATCTACTATTCATATAAACAAAAGATCATTCGCCAGCGTCTGCCGTGACGCGCTGACGTCTTTATTACATATTCAATGAGTCTCTAGCTGCCCAAAGAAATAAAGGGAGATAACGGACCATGGGGTGCGGGTGAAAACTTTTATACTGACATGTTAGAGCGATGACTTTTGCGTAACACTAAAGTGGGACTAGGCTCCCGGCGCTAGGAGGATAAGGTTTGTGCGGGGAAGAGCATTGAGCTATAGCCTTTGCCGGGTAGGGAGAGGAAAGACAAAATCGGCGATTTGAGGCCAATCCAAGAATCTGCCGTGGAACAGCCAGTTTATCCCATATGAAAGATGAGCTTGTTGTCTGCTATAGACACGAGTGCCTCCGTGTACCAGCCTGCACAACTTCTCAACTGGGTTTATCTCTCCTTACAAGACACCCACCAAACCAGCGCTTTTGACGCATTTAGACCCGAAACAAACTCTTCCCACTCGGACCTTAATTTCAGTAAGACTCCTGCGGCAGACTTGAGCTCTTCTTTGAACTCAAATTATCTCAACAACTTCTTACAACTTCAGAGGAATGAGGTGAAAGATAACATGATGCACGCACTGTTTATTGGAATAATGTATTTTGGTAGGATTTTATTAAAATCTGAAATAGCAGTGGGACAGTTGAAATGTAGGGCCTAATATTTTCATATTTGTTCAGAACATTTTTGGGAATGTACAGCATTAACTGTATTTTGTTAGCTACACTACCATGATTTTTCTCAAATGGTGTAGATAGGTATAGTTTATATAAGTTTAACCATTCAGTTTTGGTTAATCATCATGTTTTTTTTTATAATCTAGAAATTATATATATAATATAATATATTCAAATTCAGATTAAAGTCAATATTGTAAATTCTATGCATGGTTAGAGGAGTTTGTTGTAACTATACCGTTTCTATAGGCTATAATATTATGTGTCTTTAGACTTTATACTAGCCATTCCATGTTCTTCTAATCTAAGTGATTATGCAGACCATTCCGGCTATAGTTAAAATGAATCTGAGCTCAGCCCAGTGTGTTGTGACGCAGCGTGAGGTCAGCATTTAAATGAACTATATAGGTTTTCAATTCAAAAGTGTTCAATCTGCCTAGCTTTTTGGAAATACATGGAGCAATGCACAAGCTTGTACAATTAAAGAGAGCTGAGCTCTGCTCACTTTCGCTACTGTTGATATGCCCTTTTACAGTTTGTCCAAAACAACCTATGTTTGCTCACATAGTTTCTATTTGGAACTTATGATTTGATGTAAAACTGATATTTCCATTCCATGGGGTAATTTGTCATTACACTAAATCCAACTCTATGGGGTAAAGTGGCAAAAGGAGAGGGGTTGGTATACTGCAGTGCATATTCCCTATAGTCATGTATTATAGATGCACATAATCATAGATGCTTTTGAATTTAACTTAGGCTGCTGAAAACACCTCTGCTCACTACGGTATACATTGAGAGCCATTGTGTAATGCAATACAATCCCCTTGACTCCAAAGTGTTTCAAAGTAAAGCAGCTCTGAAAGTCTGGAATCAGTTACCTTGAGGAGGAAGCTGTAACTGATTCAGCACTAAGTTAAACAAACCTCTCTTGAGGTTTGATCAAGTGATGAGTAACATATAGGGCCTAGTTGATTTCACTGTCATAGATCACAGTCCGTTCAAAGAGACACACACACTGTACCCCTGTTTGATCCTAGAAAAATGGTTGGCAGGGAATATTGTAGGGATTATTAGATTGTATATTATTATTGTATTCATATTGTGTGTATATATTCTTTTTCTAATACCTTTCCATTGTGTTTATCTAATTGAAAGTCAACTAAAATGCAACTAAACTGTGTGTGATACAGACACCTAACGGTGTTCTCTTGGTATTTAACACAACATCCTCTGATTCTTTTGGGTTGAAGCTAGTAAACATCTGAAAGTGGACTATAAATCAAAACAGCCAGGCTCTTAATCATTTTTAAAACTTTTGTTCCTTATTTCTCTGCAATGGAGTGGCAGAAAAACACTATAATGCATAATAAAAAGCATGGTGTGGTGATATTCTGCAATGCATTAAGACAAATTACCAAGGAAATACAGGCAAGTACACATGCTATAGATGTATGTTGATAGATCTAATAAATGAACACCAGCTTTAGAGCTGGAACCTGATAGCAGAAGGAACCCTATAGATGTGTTACATGAACACTCAAACACTGCAGATTAAAGCTCTATGGTTCCTATGTAATTCAACATCAGCAATAACAGTGTCCCAAGGTGACACATTGATCTTGGTGATGATGAAGACAGCTCACACATTTGAGTGTGCTGAGAAAACTATTATGAGATTTTATGAGATTTATTTAAGATATTGTTTTTTATTCATGTGACCGTTGTGCAATAAACACACACTTACAAGTAGCTATGGTTTTAATAAAAGAGGAAATATAAGTTCATTTTTAACATAAATGTCTTCTGCACCAGATAATGTCTTACTTTAGTCTAAACACATAGAAGTCAGTTAGTCAGTATTTTTAGCGTCTATTTGAACAAATGGGAATTCTATCCGGTTGTTAATATTCAGAGGGCATCTTGTATGAATTCACTGGAGCCATGACACACAACACTTTTCACTGTGGCCTGGAGACCACTACCAATACGACCATGGCTAGTTTCCCTCCAACGACGCATGGTGACAAGGCTGTTGTCCCACAGGCTGGCTGTGAATCTGCCTCCCTTCATGAGTCATCCTCTATAAAGTCCTGCCTTTCTCTTTGGACATGCATAGCACTTTTCCAGCACATGAGCACAACTGGGCCTCTGGCCAGATGCTCTGAATTTAATGAGTGAAATCTTGAAGGGTTTATTTCTTCTTTTGTTTGGAGGGTGGGGGCAAGAGAAATAAGACAGAAAGAGTCAAAAGAACTTTATTATTAAATGTATATACTGTATTATCTTAAACAGAGATGTAGGGGCATTTTATAGTCTTCAGCCATGTAAAAATATTCCAATGACTTTCAATGTGTGTCTATTTTGTAGGCCTTAAACAACAACGTATATAAGAATGTGTCACCCTACGGCTCCCTCAACAACATTGTGGATGGACTCAATTCCCTGACGGACCATTTCTCCGACCTTTCCCTTTCTTCAGAGCCAAGAAAGCCCAGCAAAAGACCCCCACCAAACTACTTGTGCCATCTGTGCTTTAACAAGGGTCATTACATCAAAGACTGTCCTCAGGTGAGACCACTGTTACTGAATACAGAAATAACACTAATTTACTTTCAGTTTTAATTTAATTACAATTATATATTTAGTTATATACAACATAGTTGAAGAATCATACAGTATATTATCATAGCTGTATACAGTATGTCTGTTTATTGTGTGTATATTATTCAAAGTCATCCATATACTGTAAACCGCTCACTGGTAAACAAGCCAATCTCTACCCCCCCCCCCCCCCTCTCTCTCTCTCTCTCTCTCTCTCTCTCTCTCACTCATTGGCCTGACCTAGTTGTTAAACAGGCAGGCCTCTGTCTTCTGTTGTTGTGTGTGTGTGTGTGTATACTGTATACTGTATAGTATATGCTGTACACTACCCTATGGTACTGTATGTGCATGTGTTTGTGTGAGTTTATAGCCATGCCACTATCACATGAAACTGTACTTAAATAATATATAATCATATTTACTGTAAACTACAACCTATTGTGTTTTTAGAGTAGTAAAGCGAAGATGAACAGTGTTCCATGGCTTGCCACATTTTTCCCATTTCAGCAGTTAATGGATTAATTTATTCTGTTTTTAAATGTACAATAGGACATAGTCCGTTGTTAAATCTATTTTATGATGCAGTTGAATGTGTCAAATAAGTGCAACCAGAGTAAATTACCATCTAACTCCAGCTGTGTGGTCACAAGCATGCTGGCATTTAACCAGTGGTCTCTAAGCTCTCCTAGGAATGAGTTCAGCAGACCTACCAGTACAGGAAACAAGAAGAATAGCTGGTTGAGTCTAACATTAGTATTTAACTCAGCCCGGTTATTTTCATTGGAGTTCACAGGGTTTGTTTGACCTGGTACTATATAGGCTAAGGACTGTATCTAGTATATTTGTACATACATGCAGATGCAGCAGTGTCATGGAAGTGTATTTAACTACATATGTTAGAAAATATAGAGCTTATATAATATATGAGTCCTAAACACGTGGACTGTTGCTATAGCATAATATAAATGCCATATTGAGAAGTTTACAAAGGATATTAAGGAAGGGGTAGGGCCACAAAATGACTGGGGTGGGTTTTAAATACTGGTTTTTTAAGGTTTTTTTTGACGATGAGCCTCTTGTGAAGAAAAAGTTTCTCTGTGATTTGATTTAATGAAAGGAATACAACATGACTTTACTGCAGAATTCTTGAATTTGAATACAAAGTTGTTTGCTTTTTCCATAGGTTACTTATGATACAGTAACAATATATTATATCTGCCCTAATTCTCTGGTTGAGGTGCAGTAGACCAACCCAGCCCTGATTCTTTGTTAAAAGGGCTTAATAATGAACAGCAGATGTGAGATTAAAATGCTTCGACTCCCTTTATGACAGATGATTACTGGTCTCAGGAGTCTGTAAGACATGTACACTGATTAAATATCTCCCACAGCGCCAAACCTTAATGTATGGGGATTAGATAATATATTGATAACTGCAATGGTAATTTTAGGGGTGGTTTATAATATACCATGTAACATTTAAGACTTTTTTTTTCTAGCTTTTACACGTTTAGAGTTGATGATGCTAGCCTTAATCAAATTATATTGAGCAAAAGTTTTTAACATTGGATGGTGACTTGAGTAATGCTGTATGTAGTCAAAATAGTGTGCTTTTTTGGAATGGTAAATCTGTATTATATTTGTTAACAGTGTGTACTTGAACTTTTGACCTGGAGATCTTCAGGGCAACATGGTTATGGCAAGTCAGTCAATCTGGATGGCTAGTAGAATTCAGGGCCGTAACTCAAATCACACTCAGTTCTCGTCTGCTTTATATTTCAGATGTTCGTTAAACTGCCAGTGGAAACAAAAAATGCAGCAATCCCTAGACGGTCTCTACACCTACACAGTGTAATGCCGCCTCAGATATTTAGCGCTCTCACTGGGCTTCTACATCATATAGTTTCTTCCTATTCTTTTTCTCCATTCTACTTCATTGGTCTATAAGATATTGTATAAAATTATATTAGTCTTACATAATATATTATTGGAGACGGTTAATCTAATCAATAAAAATAGATTGAGCGTTCCTGTTAAAACATATTATTTTATGTTAAAGCTTATAGTTTACAATTACAACAAATGCATACATGTAAAGTGATCTAGTAAATCTTCTAAATCTTCTAAATGCTACAAGTTGCAGCTTTTACATAAGATGATAGACAGAGCTGTTAGGTAAACATGTTATATTCTGAAAATGCGGTCACTCTCAAAGGTATGAGCAGAATGCCTCTTCACTGCTATACTTTGGGCCCCTGCCAAAATATCTTCCACTGCCCACGTCATTTAGTTCTGCGCTATGGTCTCTTAACCCCGAGGCTTATATTCAGTATTCAGAATGATCCATTGACCAAAAGAAATAATACTTTATGGAAAATGTCCTGTGTTGTAAAACAGATTTGCAGTGAATGTGGGAGGTTATGTGTGTGTGTGTGTGTGTGTGTGTGTGTGTGTGTGTGTGCGTCTACAGTATACTGGAGCTAAGTCACCTAGCAGGACATGCTGCATTCTCTTAATGTCCCCTACAGTGTTGGGCAAGTTACTGTACTTTAGGAATAGTAGTAAGTTACTAATTACTTATTACTCCTTCAAAAAGCAATGACTTATTACTGGGTATTAAAAGTAATTAGATATGTTACTAATTACATTGCTATTTTACTTTCACAATAACTACCCTGTCTCACCCCTTCTGAAACGTGACAACCTGCGTATCCAGCTCATTTTATAGTTTAAATCCTTCTTATTGGAACAATAACGAACCTTAGGAGTCAACAATCACCAAAGTGAAAACATTACAGCCTCTCAAACCAGATGATACAGTAAAATTTAGCTAAGCTCAGAAATATTGTTCTAATATTAGTTACTTGGATCAATAATTGTAGTATTATTACCATTATGAAAATAACTAATAATATTATAGTAACTAGTTACTGCCCAAAACTGGTCCCCACAGAAGAAGCAAGTAAACCACATGCATGGCCAAAGTTCAGTCCTCCAATAGCATTTATATTTTCATGCCCATTATTTGCTTCTGCGGCACTGCAGACATTTTTAAATGGAGACAGTGAGGCTTGTGCTTTTTGCAGCTCCTGTGCCTTTTAGTGTTATACTATTCACTAGATAGATGATTCAGATGCATTCACACATTAATGCAGTCACTGTGAAGTAGAGAAAAGGTAGCGTATGTGATCATTTGGAGAGGGGGGTGGGGGTCTGAACCAAACTAAGACAGTTGAGCATTCATGTACTTTACTGGTTTTATAAAGTATCATAAAATGTTTGTGTGCTCAATTTTGTTTTATAAACAGATGTGAAACACTTGGGCAAATGTTTAAAACTGTCTAACGTGTCTTTTAGCCAAAAGTCGTAACTGAAACAAATATTGTGTAAACAAGTCACTCAGATTTAGCCCCAGGTGCGTGATATCATATTTGGACCATAGCCAATTGTCACTCCCTGAAGAAGTATTTTAGGACATGTTCTTGTTGTTCATATGCAGCGAATAAGAGGAGATGTGTGATCATGGCTGACAGAAACAAATGAAGCCCATTGACTCACACACAGAGACATCTTTATATGCAGAGAATTCACCCTTTGTTCAAATGGATATCAGGGAAGTGGAATGTGTATGACTATATACAGCCCCTATTACACATTTTTCCCCTTAAATCATCCCTGTAGATGCTATTGCTTCTGGGAATAGGGACTGGGACTGGCATTCTGTGGGTGCTTCAGTGCTTTGACAACATTGCCTGAATCTCTTGTGTGCCTTCCTCAGAAAAATGGAGTTGTATCTGATATACCCTTTAGTCTTTTCGAGGATGCTCTGTTAGAATAACAAAAAAGATCTTGATCTTTGCTAAAGGACGCCGTGTTTTACTGAGTGTTAGTTCTCACATATCCACTATTTCTACTCAGTTGGTCAAGCTATCATCATGGTCCATGTGACTTAAGCAGGCAGTACCCCTGTTTGCACATTGGGTGCTTATCTGATCGGGACCATATGCCTATATTTTAGGTCAGGAGACTTAGGACTGATACCTTGCTTGTTAAGAGGTGTTATGTCCAGCAGGCTGTCCGTCCATTGTGACAAATGGTGAATGTAATCTCCCATAACAGTGTCAACATGGCGACTTGAGGCTGCAGCTGTAAAACGAGGGGCTCTTTACACCACAAGCAAATGGAACGTTGAGTTCAGTAATGTGTTACTTGTTGGAGTGTTTGTTTTTCCTTTGGTTGTGGTGATAAATGTAATTACTTATTACTGCCTGGCTGCCACCATTGCAAACCATGTTGTATACTGCAGAGAGGCCTCATGTATAGCATAAAAGATTAGTTAAAGTTCTCACATTTTCATTGTCTTTCATTGTCTATCCTGCCTGGTCAAATACACAATGCATGCGGTTGAATATGGAGTTTAATTTATTAATGTCTGTTACACCACTGTACATTGTGTGTACATCAGCATTGATGAAACAGTTGACCCACTGTGGACACACACTCCATTCCGGAGCTTGTGTTTCCGAAAATTATTCAGATTCTGGACCATGAATTTATTTGAATTAAAAATACCCACGAAAGCTTTTGTTAAGTATTCACGCATGCATACTATACATACATAATTATACTGTAGTGTAACTGAATGATAGAAACGATAACGTAATAATATGCCATCTGATATGACACCTACAACTAAATAAACAAAAATAAAAAAATATAAAAAAGGAAGAGAAATTGTAACATGTAAGGCAAATCCAGGCAATACATCTTTACAGTTTAGCACCTAGTGGCAATGCAAAATGCTTTACAAATACAATAAAGCAAAGAAAATAATTAAACACAATTGTTTATAGTATTGCTGTGTTTTTGTAATGTTTTTTTTAATATTTTGCTAAACACATATTGTATATATGTGTATTATATTATTCCCTATAGTATATTCTCTTAATTTCATATATTGTACTGTATCTTGGTTGCGCTGGTTCCAGTAGTGTATGATTATGTCATAGCATTTATAAAAAAAAAAATTCATTCATCTTGTTCTTCCATGTGTGGTATGAACTAAATGTCACATAGTAACCTGCACAAGCATTTTGTTTTTTAATAATCTACAATGACTGACAGAAGTAAAGTCATTGGTTTGGTCACAGAATACAAAGCCATTTTCAAAACGAAATACTCAAGGGAAGTTTAACAACGTGAGGTAAAGTCAGATCTCATAATTCTGACAATATAGGGCGAGGAAACATATTTGGTCACCTTGAACATTGAAATTGGTGTTCCAATGCTGCTCTATGAGGTAGTATAAACACATTCACAGAAAATCAGGCTACGTCACCGTTAGTTACACCAGGGTATCTGACAATCAGGTGTTGCCCAGAGCATTTCCACTTCAGTGTACTTTGGGAATTCCAAAAATACATTTTTGCTCTCCTACCTACGCCGATATCTACGGTGATAACATCAAAACTAGAAATGGAAAGTCGATGAAACTCACACATTATGAAGTTGAATAGTTGTGCTGCATGATGAGATAGCCATAAATAAATTAAATCTGTCCATGAAAAATGAAGGCAGCATATTTGTTTATACAGGGTAATATTAAAGGGGTGTAAGTTAGTAAGACATACATAAAATTCTTCTTTTTTTTTAGACAAATAATGTAATATAACTTTTACTTAATAGTGCAGCTGCTTTATGAAGTACCATCCAATGAAGCAGCTACCTAAGGGACTGGACTGGACTGGGAAAAAAATTAAATACAAAAATACAAATAAAAATACTAGTTTAGGTGGGCAAAAGTTTAAAATGTTCTGAAATCATAAGTACAAATATATCATTATACATTAATAAACTTAATATTATAAAAAAATATTTAAAAAAAGATTTTAACATTTCAAATTTTAAGGTTAGGTGTTTTTCTAACACACACACACACATATATTAAAACACTAGGGCAAGGACACTATTAAAACACTAGGGCAAGGAACCAAGATAAATTTGTTGACCTTGATTTGCAGCATAGAACATTTTCATTTTCAGAAAAGTGACAGTAATGCATTTATGTATAATGTATTGTAATATCCTCCAATAACACTCAAGGGTTGACACTTTTCATTTTTAAGTATTTCAATGAGTGTTTTAAAAAGGGTAAAAGTCAGAACTCCAATCAATTTGGCCCTAATCCTTTTCCGTAGAAAATAAAGTGGTTTGTTTCATAACTGATAACAAGATCAATTGATAAACAAAAGTGATTTCTGCTTTTCTGAAACTGTATCATTCCCTGTCTGGAAATGCTTTTGATGTTTTTCAGTATGTCATTTTATTCTCATATTTAGCCTTTAGTTATTTTTGAGTAGCAATTTGTCATTAAGCATTCTACTGACATTGCAGATGAAAGAATCTCAATGATTGTAGTTAACATCTTTTCATATTTAGTACATGTACTATTGTGTCTACATCTTGCACCAGTTTACACCTCTGCACTGCATCCGGCAGTGTTAGGACTGCCTTTCATGTGTTTTGCCACATCAGATGTGCTGCCATCTAATGTGGTCTAAAAGGTAAACAACACCCAGAGGAATCCAGGAGCTCTGATCTGCATTCGCTCTTTAGTATGTCAGAGTCAATGTCGTCTAATGGAACCTGTCAAAATCCCTTTAGCCTAAAACTACATGCCTTCAAAGGCATTTGTGTATATAAGTTGCTATGGAACTGTAAGAGCGGCTATATTCTACCTAATATACACTGCATCAATTCAGAGCTGTCACATCTGATTGATAAACCACAGCGAGAAAAATAAAGGCTCCAATTAATCTTAATTAGGCAATGGTAACCCTGACAGAGCTGTGTGACCTCTACACTGAGATAACTTATACAGCAACATAATTTTAGCTTGATACAAAAATAATTAGTTTGATTGGATTTTGATTTGAGAAGTGTTTGTTTTAAGTGTTTGTTTCTCTATCAAATTTAATTTACATAGCAAGAAACTCAAACGTTCTCTGTGGCATTTTAACTGATCCACCACTGTTGCACTAAAGGAAGAAAACTGCCTACCCTTGCAGATTTGATATAAGCAAGGTCAAAATTATTTGTTCTACATCATTTGTTCATCCGTTTTTGTCCAGCACTAATGCATGCGTTTATCTGCTGTAGTTAAATGGAGCACAGTTTCCATAGCTCAGGAATATAGCTGGAACATCTGACTATGTTCCTACCATACTGTAGTATACCTGCTGCATTAGCCAAAACCAACAAATGCTAAATGCTCAAGCACGGCAATTCTCTCAATGGCGTCAGTGCGGCTGTAGACTCAGGTGGTCACGCACACACTGACAGGGACACCTATTCCCACATTTATCTGCTGTTGAACTACCCCAGGCGGAGTATAAGTGATGCTGTAGATATATTGTTGACATTTAAACTCAACATCCAAACAAATTAACCTCTCCTCTCCCTTTAATGTTCCAATAAAGTTTCCATTTAAAATTGTATATACATTGCCAAGACTGGGATATGGCTTTATTCGTACCACTGTGTTTGTTTTCCCATTTGCAGAGCCAGGACTGTGTAGAAACACCTGATTATTTTTTAGCACACACACAGAACAAACAAATAGCCAACTGTGAGGAGATGTTTGCTGAATATGTCAAAATGTGTATTGGGTTAGATCAGTTTCTTTCAGATTTTAAGGTGCTTTATCTGTGGATGTATTCCCAAGTCATTAGTTACTGTAGTCTGAAGACTTATCTCTGCACCAGACCCACAGTCATGTGTAAAGGAAGGAGCACCAGAGCAATAAGGTCTGCTGTTGGTTTCCTAGCTGGACACAGATCATATCAGGGCCAACTGCCCGCTAGTCTGGCCTGTCTGGAAGCTCTGGAGTGTTTGGTTTCTACCACTTGGCCAATGTAGAGGCTCTCTCCCACGGGAGCAGTCCTGTTGAGGTTGAGTGGAGTCCAGCGCCGCAAGCGACGTCCAAGCCCAACACACACTGTTCTAAGCACCAGGAAGTATAGGCAGGAAATGGCTCTGGCCTCTTGAAGTCATTAAGACTCTTTCTGATACTAGAGGGAAAGAAGCCACTACGTCAATGGCAATTGACCTTCGTGTGAAGTCAAGGCTTTCCTGTAATTGTATTATTACAACATTGTTTATAAGTCACTGCAATTAATACACAGCACGACACTATTTGTTGAATTAGATTTCATTTAAAAATGCAAAGATCCAATCCAACTATATTGTCCTAATCTCACAATGACACTTTAATTAACAGAGCAGCCTGCAGGTTAAACTGCTAGACTCTGGATGTGGTATTGGTGCTTTCTTTTCAATGTTTTACAGTCCTCCCTTTGTCCTGGCTTTGTTATTCTGCCTCTGAGACTGAGAACTGGTGCCTTGCCCCCACACGAACGCCATGGTTTCAAACAGAGGGAACAGTCCGGCATAAGGGAATGGGGTTGAGAGATATTTAAAAATTTTACGATATGCCATTTTAGCATTTTAATTATTGAAAGCACCCAGTGAGCCATGAATAACTTGTGCATAATTCAGACCCACAGAACATTTTCAGTGCCTCATATTGAGGAGAATGTGGTACTAGCCTTTACATCTGTGCATATTCCTGAAATATACTGTGCTTGGAAAAAATAGAAAGCAAGTTTTGGTTGCGTCAAAGTGCTGGGATGTAAATAAAGATCCAAATGGACACAAATGGCTATTGTTCCAAATGTAAATGTTTGCTATAATACAAAAGTACTAGTGTACTCTAAACACATAAGAGTAACCGAGCCACATGACGCTTCATGCAAATGCTTGCAAAATATGTATTAAATGTTTTGAGAGGCATTATCAGCTACAGTAATATGCAAGGTTCCTTCTCTGTATCTTTTATTGGAAATAACATTTTATTTCTCATAACTGTTCTATCCAAAAAAAAAGAGAGACAGCTGAGTCTCTCTCATCTTTAATAATTATTTCAACAGTTATTTGTGCCTTGACTGTCTTTACCTTAGATTACCTT
>JAODVN010184747.1:0-12968 GCA_025434125.1 Chologaster cornuta
CTGCAATATGTTCTCACACCTGACATGACATCTGTGTGGTTACAGTGACCCCAACTGGTGGAAAGGGGAAACGTACCAGGGAGTGGGGCTGTTCCCCTCAAACTTTGTCACTGCTGACCTCACCGCAGAGCCTGAGATGAGTGAGTGTATATACATACAGATTGCACATTTACATGTACCAATGAATGTAAATGTGTATATTTAACCAGTGGTTAAATTGACAAATCAAGTATGTTCAACAAAAACAAGAGCAAATGGTATGTCACCAAAAGTATTATTTTGTTTTTTAAAGCCTTTACTTTTATGTAACCACATGGGTTGAATTCTATTAAATAATTAAGACCTAAACGCCAATGCCCACTATATTTACTTCCTAACACCTGAAGGTTTTCTTAAACTTCATAGAATTGTCAATGTACTCAAATCTTTTTCTCAGTCTCAAGCAAATAAAACATTAAATAAGTAAAGCATTTAAGAGCTAAACATGTGGCATTAGTAGGAAATGATTTGCCTTTGCCCTGCATGGTAAACATATGAATAAAATACATCTAAAAATGAGGAAAAATACACTTTCTACACTTATTAGGCATACAGTACAGTCTTATTTTTTTACTGTATCATCGTCATTATTATTAGTATTATTACAGTTAGCGTTTGGCTCCAGCAGGGGTAGTAATGGTTATTTGCCTGTTTTTCAGTTGGGTGAAGTTGTAATTTTAATCTTCAAACATACTTTATGCCTATATCTTTCACCAAGTGAGCCTTGGTTAGCGTCAACAGCCGCATCATAATCTGGGCCAGAATATTTGCACTCTTTCTCTCGTAATCTTTTGTCCTCATTGCCGTCATTGTCATTCCCCTTGCTTAGATTTGTTCTTCAGCCTTGTTTTCGGTCTGCACAAACATGGACTGGCGTGTATTTTCACAAATCACAATTCATTTAATCCGCCGCGTGTCTTGACTACAATTACAAAATCATAAACGTGCTCTCCTCTCATCCGCTTAAAAGGAAAAGCACACGTACGTTGCTACTGGTCTTTGGGAGAAGCACATCAATGTGGAAATGTCTCAATGGGTTAAAGGGTGAGTTTTATTTTTGTATTTGATGTGCTCTGCTTTCTTGCTTGCTGCCCCCTGTCCGGCCACAGTAAAGCCAGAGAAGAAGTCTGTGCAGTTCAGCGAGGACATCCAGGTGGAGACAATAGAGCCGCAGCCAGAGCCAGCATACATAGATGAGGTAATGGATGATTTCTCATTGGAACACGTCATCCAACCAACCAAGCGCTTTGCATGCCAGTGCCCTCTTGACCTTAGCTTGCTGTCCAGTCAGCAAGGAGAGCAGCAGTCCTTCCAATGCTTTATTGAACCCTTTTCAGGAGAAAATGGACCAACTGCTGCAGATGATTCAGAGTGCAGATCCAACAGACAACCAGTCTGATGCGGTTGACTTACTGCAGTTAGAAGGTAACCTTTGCTTTCACTTGTCCCCAGAGGCATCATAAGTGAAGTTTAACATCACATTTATATATTAAGAATAATCAAGTACATTCATATGTAAATACGTTTTCCCCTACTATTACTTGAAAGTACTTTTTTTATTTTGTTTATCAGGTGCCTGCAACCAAATGGGACCTCTTATTGACCAGAAGTTGGAAGACATCGACAGGTGTGTTGTGCAAAAATACATGCTCCTTTACAATATGTTCCTTATTGTGTATCGTTTACAATTACAGCCTGACGTGGTTATTAGGGATAAATGTGTTAGGTAAGCACCCGCATTATGTTGCAAAGATCACATTATACAAGAGAAAAGATGCAACCGTTTATGGTGTCCTGAGCAGAGTGACACCTCTCTCTCTCTCTCTCTCTCTGTTGTAATACAAGTTCCACTGTTCTTTGGTTTTGCTGTACGCTCCATGTAGGCTTTTGAGGGCCAAATGGGATATGAGGTCAATGGGTGGTAGGGGGGGGGGGCGCTGCCACGTCTGTATGGCTGACTGTATGCTCTGGGCCTTCGTTACCCCCAGGAAGCACTCTGAGCTGTCAGAGTTGAACGTCAAGGTCATGGAGGCCCTGTCTCTGTACGCCAAGCTGATGAACGAGGACCCCGTCTATGCCATGTACGCCAAGCTGCAGAGCCAGCAGTATTACGTGCAGCAGCCTGCCAGTGTGGGCCAGCAGGTGAGACTGGTTTTTCTGCACCAGCCTCACACACGATCGGATTAATGCTGACCTAAGTGTTTACCTTGACCCTATGGTTTTAAGTGTTAACACTGTCCATGTAATATAGCCGAGCTATTCCTTAAAGGTGTTGTGTTGTCTATGTAACGATATAGTGGAGTTGTGTCCTGAGCAGAGAGTGACGTTACTCACACACTGCTCCTCTGTTGCTCCTCTGTTCTTCTGTTTCTTGTTAAATTTGGCATGTGTGTGAGAATTAGTTTTGATTGGGGACGCTGGTGCACTTGGAGTGACACTTAGTGGTAGACAGTCGTATAGTGCCACTCAACAAGCCTTTTGTTGTGACGTGTGCCCTCAGGTGTATCCTGGTCAGCCAGCTCCAGGCTCCTATGCCATGAGCGGAGCCCCGATGCAGGGATATAATGTTCCCATGGAACAGATGCAAGCTGGCACCCAGATGCCTGGTCAGCAAGCCCCTAGGTGAGGCAATACATGAGTATACAATTCTAATTGGCATTACTTGCAGCATATTACATACATGTTCCCTAAATACCGAAATTCGGTCCCAAGTTGGAACCTAGGGATGCTCCGATCAATCGGCAACCGATCATTATCGGCAGATATTAGTTGTAAATTGTTTGATTGGAACTCTATAGAGGCTGATCAGATGACGCAATAATTTTGCGTCACCAAACGTAGTCAACTAGGCTACGGTACATTAAAATGTGCGGCAAATAAAACAAGCTAAAATGACTTCACTGGTCTGGCAGTTTCTGGAAAAAGACAATTAAATCGCTGTATGCAATGTGTGTGACGCAAAAATCCCTCGTGGGGGAACGCAACAAATACATTATAACACCACAAACCTCATCAGACATTTGAGAATTTGTCACGTCAAAGAATACGGTGAGTATGAAATTCAAGATGACGCAAGCTGCGTAAGCTTAAACCAACTCAGTCGTCCACTCAGTTAAAAGTTAGTGAGACATTTAAGCGGCAGGAACCTTATAGCAGCAACAGTAAGAAGATAATGGACGTCATTGGCCTTGATCAGCAGCCTCTTTCAGTAGTAGACCATGGATTCCGATGACTTATTACACACTTGGACCTGCGCTACACTCTTCCAGGGCGTATTTCACTGATGTGTGCCTGCCACAGTTACACCAAAATGTGTATACACACATTGACAGCCTTTTAAAGGATAACGAAGTATTACAAGCGATATTTGAAGTTCGAGTACATGTCCCATGTCAACGTTGAGCTTAACCGCGCACTTTCTTGATAAAAACATCAAACATCACAACCTTGTTCTTCACTGTCAAGAATTTACCGGTTCGCACACAGCAGCGTCTATTGCGGACTCTTTCACTGACATGTTCAGATCCTGGGGAATCCCGAGAGAAAATGTACACGCTATTCTACGGGATAACGCTAGGAGCATGGCAAAAGCCATGAAGGATGCGGCTTTAGCCAGCCTACCATGTATGGCGCACACACTCCAACTCGTTGTGGCCGAGGGAGTCCTATCACAGAGAAGCATCACTGATATAACAGCTGCAGGGAGACGGATCGTCTGCCATTTTAAACATTCCCCGTTAGCATACTCCTGACTCTAAAGTATTCAGCAACAACTGGGACAGCCTACAAAAAGACTACAGCAAGATGTATCCACTAGGTGGAATAGTACTTTGTACATGTTACAGAGTCTACAGGAGCAGAAACGGGCACCATCTGCTTATGCAGCCGATTATGAATTGCCCTCAACATTTTTCGGCAATAAGTGCCAATTTATAGAAAATATAATTTCCCTGCTCGCACTCTTCCAAGAGCTCATGCAACAGATAAGCTCAGCCACTGCATCAGCTGCAGATGTTATACCATCCATCAGAGCTCTTACACGTCTCCTTGAGAAAACTGTAGAAACTGATTTAAGGTGTGAAAACATCAAAAGCTGCTTTGTTGGAAGCAACCCAGAAGCGATTAAGTGACGTTGAATCAGAGCGCCTGTATGCAGTTGCTACAGTTCTTGATCTGAGGTGAGAAAATTATAGATCTAAGCCTAAATATTGCTGTTAGCCTATGTTAATCATTTATAAAAAATAAGTCTAGCTATTTTTAAAAGTAATGCTACATTTCTTAAGTATTGCTAATCAAATGTTTATTTTAAAATAAGTAGAAACACGTAGGCAATGGTCTATCTCGACCGCATAGCTGGCCACCTTTTTAAACCTACAGAAATGCTATTTCTATTTTTATTTTATTTTAATTTTATAAATGTATAAAGACAGATGTTTCTCAGACAGTCTCCAACTGCAGAGACGTGGAGTACTTTCAAGTGTGCTGGCTGACTGTTCAGGTCATGGCACAGAAAGGCAACATGACAGTTCTGACGCAATGAGTTCTGAGCCCCCAGAGAAAGTGCGGGCTGGCTCTTTGGAGGCAATGCATGCCGAATTACTGGATAAAGATGTGGATCATCATGGCGACACCATCAACCAAACCGCATCACAGACTAACCTCTCCACGTCAGAGCCACATATTCCACGAAACAAACAAACATTTTCTGGCAGGAAAACAAAAGCCGCTTTCCGCACTCGAAGAGGCAGCACGAGCCTACCTGTGCGTGCCATGCACAAGTGTGAATAGTGAGCGACTGTTCAGCACAGCAGCGAATGTTGTGGATTTGAAGAGGAACAGGCTGACTTCAAAAAATGCAGAGATTCTTATATTTATGAATAAAAACATACCGTCTATGCTTATGAAGTAGGCTTTGCTAAAGAATAGTGGCTAATGTCAACATGCCTTATCTTGGAGAATGCGTTATTATAGGCCTATAGTATTTGACTATAACCTTTCTGTGTTCCGTGTATAGCCTATTATCAATATTTGTGCGTGTGTATATGTATGTGTGTGTGTATATATGGCTAAACTATTTACAAAATTGCTCTTAAGAGGTCAGTTTCTTCATGGTAAAGAGAATGGAATATATATAATAGTTGATTATATTGCTATAACTAATTATAAACCATAAAATAACAATTTAAATTGAAATCTCTTAATTTCTCCAACCCACTCTGCAATCAGCAATCAGTATCGACCGATTATGAATCCGGTGATTGGCCCTAAAACCCTAATCGGAGCATCCCGGAACCGAAAACAAAATGTCAAGAACAGAGTACCTTTTTAAAATAATTTATATTATGGTTATGATAGTTTGTTCCAAATTGCGACTTCCTTATTAGAAATATCTTTAGCTGACGCGTAGCCATCTGCCTATCACGCTGTACACGTCATCGCTGCAGTGTATTTCAGAACCTAGCATACATCGACAGTGTGAAAGATGGCTCTTGCTTAACTGTCAAAAGCATGGCCTCATTTTAAGAAAGTAAACGGCGTCAAGGCAAGTTGCATTTTATCCAATCAGGACAAATCAATCAGATCAACTTCCTTATGACGAAAACAATCACAACAAACAAAATCACATGAACCCTCCCTCTGCTCCAACTCTACCTGTAGTGGAGCTGAATGCGCCGTGTAGAACACCAGCATAACCAGCTAGAGCTGAAGCCACGCTAAAACAATATAGTTTTCTAGCATTATGAGTTTACAACGTTTTGTATTTTATTTTTTACTTTTAATTACACTGGGCTTTGTTAGCAATGCGCGCTGCCGCTGATCTAAAAATATATAGTATTTCTGCTCTTTGAATAACGATAGGCCTATGCCTAGTTCAACTCAAAGTTAACAATGCATGTAACAATGTCCAGGTTAATACATGATCTTGAACGGAATTATCAGATGAAAGAAACTCATGAAATGAATATGACAATCTTACAGGTTGGATTACATTCTAAATGGGAAAGCAGACATTAAACAAGATTAATACTGTAAATTAACATATTGACATAAGGTCAGCTTTGGTGCACCTAGGCCTAAATGTTCATGTTAGTTAAGTGTTCTTGAATTTAAACCAGCTGGTTTACATATGATTACATATGGTTTGTTTAATTTAATAACCTTTTGTAAAGACATATCCACATTTAAAAAGCTTATTCTTATTTATCTTATTTTTTTATATAAATTAAGGGAAGAACAACCCTTTCCGAATCCTGTCAGTGTCACCATTGACATTGATTTGACTGATTAAAGCCTAAATGAAATATGTTGCATTTCTTCTCCCTAACACTTCTCTCTCCCCTTGACCTCAGTGACGTCCACATGTACATGGGCCAGCCCCAGATGTACAGCGCCCCCCCAGGCAGCATGGGGGCAGCGGACGTCCAGTCCTACCAGAACCCAGGCGGCGCCCCCGGCCACCGTCCGGCAGGCATGACCCAGGCATCTGGCTACAGCGCCCCCTCTGGCCAGAGCATACAGCCTCCTTCAGACACCCAGCAGGCCGCGTACCCGGAGAAAGCTCTCCTATAGGGCACCCACATGCTATACCAAGCCTGCCTCTTAAACACACGTGCATCACACCAGGCTCTTCTTTTGTCATGGGGGTTCAGTCAAACATCTCAGTCTCTTAATAATCTTGTTATTAGGAGTGTAGGCCATTGTGTCTGCCTGTAATAGTACCGTTACACAACACATCATACACCGAGTAAGAAGGCTAAGAGCCGTCATATAGGTATTTGCAAATATGGCTAGACCTCGGACTGACACACACACACACCGTTTTATAGCGACGTTACCGTAATGACGCGCCCATCACAAGACATTGGGTCATTCACGTTCTCTTACACATGCTAAAGTTTGGGGTGGGGGGTCGGGGACACAGAGTGACTGTTCATTAACACGTTAGCAGCTCCATTGCTAATCCTGTCCTAGAGAGAAATGGCCGTCCATTTTTCTTTTTTCAATCTGGGGCAGAGGGAAAATATCCAAACACTACGTTTTAGTGACACTGAAAACATTGTGTCCGCGTCGTCTACTTGTAGAACTACTGAGAACTGAAGCCACTTTTGTTTTTTGGGGGGGGAGAGGAGCCACGTGAAGCACGCGACGCACACGCCATGAACATGACCATGACCATGTATATACTGTAATGAGCTAGTAGTGTTAGCACAGTTCCATTCTGTTACGAGTTTAGCTCCATGTTAAAGATGAACTCTGTAGACCACATGTACCAAGTGTTCTTAGCATGAAGGCTAATGACAACCAACTTAAGCCAAGTACGATTTGCAGAATGGTCTCGTTTCTTTTTCTGTCCAATCTATTACTGCAGAAATGTGAGAACAAGTAACTGAAGGTAGAGTAAGGGATAACTCTATCCCTAATCAGGAGTTGTACTAACACACTCATACCGTAGGGGGCGCTGTCTGACTTGCTTACATCCTGTAAAGCATTTCATCGGACAGCCTTGGATAATAGGTTTTTTTTTTTTTTTTTTTAAGATAGTAGTGCGTTAATTTATATTTTGCATATTGTTAAGATGTTTTAAATGCACATGCAGTACATAAAGTATGTTCTGAGAATGAATATGTGGTATTCTGCCTAATAGTTGTATATTTAGGTTGCTCAATTGATAAATGAAGAATTGTGTGATATCTATATCCAAGAGCTGTTCATTGTACCGCAGAGTCTAAAATTTCCCTATGCATTTTTCTTTTCTAAATATCTAAGCATTTTTATTTGATGTTTAACATGTGGTCTACACATTTACTCTGAAATGTTTAACAAGAAAAATGTCCTACCGAGACTAGCTAGTGGCCACCATCTGTCAGGAAGTGTACTCAACTAAGAGAGATGATGAGATTGGCTGTGTCACATCGCATGGTTTTTGGGGTAATTTTTGGATTGGCTCACTACTATAACCAACTATGATTCACTTGGTTGGTTGTATAGTGTCCAACGTTGAAGTAATGAGTATGACAGTAGCCACTTTGTCAAGCAAATGTGACTTTTTTTTTTTCTTGATCTTCAAGATTATTCAAGTTTATTTTTATTGTCGCCCAAAAACTGTTGTTTACCAAATACTGTTGCATATCTATTAATGCAGTAATTGGGAATATTTTAATTCCAATTAAAGGCCAACATGTAGATTAGTGTTTTCAGATTCTGAGTTATTATAAAATGTGCTACTCCTGTCTTTTCTGGTTTTGCAATATAATCCAAACGCTTTAGTTTGATCATTTGCAAAATCTAACAACCGAACTACATGTTTCTAGGACATGGGATATACAGTATGAGGGTTAAACTACAGTTCTGAGTATTGAGTTGGTGGTCTTGGCTAGTTACTGCTGTCAGCTAAATCCTGTAATGAACATAACCTACTATTGGAGCTAAGGGGGAGTATAATATCAATAAAATTGGGACCATGAGCAAATTCATTGTATCTAGGTCATTGTATTTTTTCATCACAATTTGGGCTGCAACCCTGGTGTAAGGGTTGCTATGCTGCTTGTTTGTAAGCTCTAAGCATCATTGTTTTTGTTTGAAGTTGTACCCTGATGAGGTTGTATGTACTATTTTAACCATACTTAATAATTGGTATTCACAATAAAATGAGGCCAAATGTACATTTTGTTTGTCTGTTTTACTGTGTATTTCTTTTTTTACATTCCCACAGATCAAACATTGATGTTAATGAGTGAACCCTAGACCGTTCGATGTCTCAAGCACTTCTCAGGCCGCTTTTTTTGTTACCAAATGCTGTGTTTTGCAGTTCTTTGACATGGCTACAGGAGGAATATGTTTTAAATAATGAAACAATAGTTTTAAAGTGGTTACTTCCAGCATTGATAAATTCCAGGATGTGAGGTATTTATCTTTGCGAGTCCATAAAAAAAGTTGTGCATGACTACCTCATTAAAGCAGCAATAAAAGCATACAGTCCGCAGTGTAGTATGTTACCACTGACAGTGTGCAGAGTCCATCGACTGGTTCACTGACTCTGTTGGGAGATGTTGGTGGACGCCACTAGCCCTGCACTCCATCCTGTACCTTCATACGCTTTTATTCCACAGCATTAAACCAACATGCCCTCCGGGAAGACGGTCAAGCTTGTTCTCTACGAGGCGCTTCAGTTGGCGGCCCTCAGCGTGCCTGTGTTGGTTGTCATGGAGAGGTTTGCATGCCTCATGCGGGACTTAGGAGGTCGTGATCAGACTGCATACTGGCTGGTGGTGGCTGCCTCTGTCGCCTATGTGACCACTAGCACCCTGGTGGTGTGGGCTCCTCTGAAGTACCTGATCCTGAAGCGACAAAGACTCATTACTCAATTCAGACACTGGTGAGTGCTGTCAAATGTCACTTTCATTGAGCCTTTATTCATCGTAGGTGATGCTGATGAAGTGGTAGGCCTAGTCATTAATTTACAACTGAAAGGAAGGTTACCATTTGTTTAATTAATGTGAAGAGCACTGGACGAATGTTTTTATATTTAAAAAAAAGTATTTAATAAAATAAAATGCACATATTGTGCCGTACTCATGTGGACTAACCATGTTGATTGATAAATTGCAGGTGTTTGTATACAGATGGGAGCTATTCATTCATTCTTCTTTTGTTGTTTTGCAGGAGGCCGACAGCATTGGCCTATGTGATTCTGTGTATATTACCCTGCTTTGCTATTTTTATAGCCAGCTCCAAGGTAACATGATGGAGATGTATTGTGTTGTGTGTATGCTATGTTCTGTCTGTCATGCCTTAGTGGAACACTTATAGAATGTGTTGTAAATAGACCCAGTGTGTCTGTGGCACGTTTAAACAACCCCCTTGTGTAAGGATGTGGATCTGGTTTTACAATTACTCACGACACGGCACATTGCAGCAGGGCAAAGGAAATAAATCACTCTCCAGAGATGCCTTCACGGTTTTCTATGACTTACAGTATTTTATTGTTACATTACTAGACACAATCCAATGTCTCCCAACCCCCAAAATGATCAGTGTTCAGAGCCTGCACACATACTAATGATCCTCTAGTCATGAGACTAGAGTTCACTACTTTGGTATTCTGTAATCCATTTAGTAATATACAAAGTTGAAGATTAACTTTATACTTAACACAGAGGCATCATATTGCAGTTAAGGTTTCATTATTCTCTCCTGGAATGTGTATTTCCTGTGCTAGTAAAAACATACATTTTAGCATGACATGCCTACTTATTTATATCATTTATTTAATTAATGTCAAAGGATTTTAGTGAATTGGTATTGTAGTCTATTCTGAGAGAAATAAATGCTAATGCAATCATAACATTTGACATGTCTGCTGTTTCACTGGAGTTTTAATTACATTTTTCCCACTTTCACGTCTGCTATTTTTGTCAGATTAAAACTGGAAAATGTAATTCTAGTAAATAACAAAAAAGAGCTAAATGTTTTAAATGGATAACCCAAAAACTCACCCACTCTTCTGCAGCTCACTATCTCTGGATCCGTTACTAGCATTGACCAACCTGTTGTAGCGCATTTACGTGATTGACAGGCGATTCTGTAGAGCTGGCTAGCTAATTGGAAAAAAAGGCGCAGATTGGTCAGAATTGTCAAAAATGAACTTTCAATGGTACGGTCATACATAAGCGAATGCAGGCTCGGCAATGGCATAAAATAGTAGTCTATAGTATAGACCATTGCCTGCCAAGGCTGAAGGCACTATTCAGTAAATTGTAATGCTGAATGTAAACAGTGCAGGGTGAGATCACAGGTTAGTAGTCAAATGTATAGGGGCAGTTTGTAGTTTTCATGGGCCGTATCGTAGCCTACTGTACAGTATACGCTGGTTAGACACAGCTCAATAATGATATCCTAGTGGGCTCAACAACGTACACTTATTTGCTGTTGCGAATTTTGGGGTCAACGGTGTTTTCCAGGTGAAGAGAAGATGTAAAGTTTCTTCATCAGAGGAAGCAAATGTTGTTTATTGCCACTTTGCTCGCATAAAATGGATGTAAACGGGAGACAAATAGTGGCCACTGATAATGTTGCAAATGTTTGACACTACCTCAACAGAAGAATGCCAACCAGAGCTGATATTTTAACAGAGCATTTCACTCACTGATATATTATGGATGTCAATGGATGTCTGTCATACCAAATTCACAAGATTATAACGTGTTCTTATTTGGTCACAGGTGCAGGTGGAGAGAGGATTTCATATCGACCTTTTAACTGAGCTGCCGGTATCATTAGTTATTTTCTCTCTCATCTGTGTGGACATCATAGAGAGAATACGCCCGTGCAATCTCATTGGACGAGGTAACAAAATCTATTTTCTTTAAACGTACATACACACACAACCACAAATATCCACCTCAGGTATGTGTTCATGCTTTGAAATACTGTACAAACTATGGGTATCCACAAAAGTGTTGTAAAGGTTGGAAAGGGCTGGGCCTATTTTTCTGTATTGGGAAGGGGTAGAGCAGTGCACCATAATCATCCTTTCAGCTGAACAATACTATGTTAGGGGACACAAGCAAAGAAAATGACAATAATTGTATTCATCTGTTTATCTGTTTTTGTATATTGCATGCATATGCTGTTACTTTGAGCAGTGTTTGTGATTGAGTGGAGTGCTTTGAAATGCGTCTTTCAGCATGTCAGCATGATGTGTGCCCTTTTCATGGCCAATAGGCAGCCTGGATGCTGACTTTGACATGCCAAGCCCCATCCTGACACACCTGGAGCAGGTGACGTCTGTATCGGGCCAGCTGTACCCTGACCAGGGCCAGCCAGGCTCCGCCCCTGCTCCTCCGGAGGTCAGGAACGGAGCAGCCGCAGGGAGAATGCAAGACCTGGACGACTCCCACAGTCACTCAACAGTCGTGGTGCGGCCGCCCAGCTATGTTTACCGTTCCAGGTCCCACCCACCGTCCTATTCAGGCCGGCTAGGTTCCCTGTGGGCAAAGGACGAGAGGGCGGGCTTGTTCGTTGATAGCTTTGTGTTTTGGATGGACACTGTGGAGATGGTCCGGGTGGCAGGGGAGCCTGCCGTCTTCTACTCAGGCTGGGTGTTCCCGATCTACATATTGGCCTTTCTGTCCACTCTCAGGCTGGTTATGACGCCTCACAGCCTCCTCATGTGTTTTGCTGGGTTTGCTCTGCAGGACCTGCCGTTCCTCGTCATCCGAATAGCACTGATTAGTGTGTTTGGATATGTTACGCCAGTGCTCTACCCAATGAAGAATATACTGGTGTGCCTGGCGTATATCTACTTTACATTCTTGACCAAGCTAAAGGTTTTCAAAAGAGAGAGCTTGTTCTAAAATTATACATGTTTATGTAGTTGTGTAAATAGTTAGTTATGCTTGAGCAGGGGTGGTTTATTATTTTCACTTGGGAAACATTGAAAATGTCAAAGAAGTTTGCGGGCCACATTACGTTTTTTTAACCAACGTGCAAAAAAAATATTTTGAAATAAAACACGAAAGAGCTAACTTTTTTCACTTTCATATTTATACGTAATAGGCTATTCTTTTGCAACACTATTTTCATAATCAAACATAACAGTTATCTTTATCAATATATTTATTTATGCAGCAGTAAATAAAGTAACATTCTGCAGAGCTCGTCAAGTAATTTTATGTTGTAATCGTTTTTATTTTTATGTTTGATATACCAAGCGGCCCACATCCAAAACCTGAGATGCCAGAGGAATTGTTGTCACAAGTTCATCTAGGTACATTGAATCTATTTGTAAACGGCATGTACTTTCAAAAAATACTTTGATTGGATGAACCATCTGGTCGTTTTTGCTGATTGAAAAGTTCAGTTGCTACTCGGACACATTCAAAATGATTCCTAAGCTTTCCAGACTGATTCTCACGGCGAAATAAAAC
>JAODVN010184955.1:0-17272 GCA_025434125.1 Chologaster cornuta
CAATGGAATTAATATTGTGTTATGACTTGTAGCCTTTTTAAATACAACACTGTTACTGAGTTCAAGCATGTTCACTGTTTTGTCTATTGACACAAAACACCCTTCAATGCGACCAGGTCAATTAGTAAGTTTAAGGTAATGCTTTTGGAATGCTTACATAAAAAGCAATACCTCTCAGTTGAATGAGTGTTTCCATGGCAGGCTTCGACAATACCTATAAACTAAATGTATGTGGTTATGTTAGAAAGCATTGGCTATGCTGAAGTTAAATGCCACTAAATATATTATTTATAGTGGCCACAGTAAAATGAAATGAGTCGTAGTGTGAATCATAAACTGTTGTGTTCTGACTGATCTCAGTCACGTCTATCAGAAGAAGCTTACTTAATAAAGCCGGGGAGAAACTTCAGGACCATCTACATCCTTTTGTAGTTTGACCTTCTCCCATTAGGGTGTAGATAGTCATAAAATGGCTTTATCACAGAGACTATCTGTTGTCTGTCTGAACAAATAACTGTAGTGCATTGCTATTCAAAGTAGTCATGTTTTCTATGTAAAAATGTTTTAACAAAATACTGTTCTTGTATACAAGCTTGCTGCAAAAATAACTGTGATAAGGATGTATCTTAACTCTAGACAAGGGTAAATATCTAATTGGCCCCCATGTTCACTTATGGTAGACAGAAGTTGGAAATGTAGTCATGGGAGATCTGCTAAAAGAACTAACAATCAGCATTGTTGTGGTAATAACACTCTCAATGACCATTCTTAATGGTCACAACAACAAGCAGCCTCACACACGGCCAGACCGATGGGCCCCATGTGCAGGATAATGTGAGCATGTTCAATAGCAAAACAGATGATTCTGAAGCCACAGAGATTGTGTTCGACAAACTGCATCATGCAACCTGGCGGGCATTCCGCTCTTTCCATTGCCAATGGAGTGGTATATTCTCACCTCAACACAATCGAGAAGTGTACCGTTAATTCTTAAAATGCTGGCAGTCAACACCCTAAGGCAAGTGTTTGCCTCCTGAGCCAAACAAAAATGGTCTCCTCTCCCTATTGGGTCTCCCTCCTTATCAGATGGATAGAAGATAGGATGAGTCCTCACACCTGACCACCTGCATGCAAGCCCCTGCCCTGGGAAGGCCCCACATCCACCGGAATGCTGCTTCCATCAAAGCTCACAGCAGCAGCCCTGGTGGACATGTAATAGAACACTGGACAGCAATAGAATCTCTCTGCTGGGAATATCTGGGTTGTTATTGGATTTCTTGGACTGGTTCTAATGTGTGACTTGGACGTATCTGCCTATTTTCATATGCAGTAGACTGTAATCTAGTGACCCTGAGACAATGTAGCTAATCTTTGTTTCCAAAAGAAACGAGAAGGCCCAAACAATCCTGTTAACAATCAGAATGATGTTCTTTGAAAAGGTCAAAACATTGTGCCTTATTAACTGCCTTATGAGAACACCATGATCTCACATGTTCCACTACTTGTCTGGGACCTTTCTATTCTAAACCGTTCAAGGAAACCATGGTCAGTCAGCGTCCAGATAGACCGTTGGAGCTTGTGAGGGGAACCTTCTCCTCACCGCGTTTGTATTCTGCTTGGTTGAAGCTGTCAGGCGCCTGAGTTTACAAATCACAACCGAACGTTTGTTTGACATAACTTTGAATGATACACACTGTCGTAGCGCTGGCAAAAATCTGGATGTGTCTTACCAGGCTAGCTAAAAGACAGGACACAGGTGGATAACAGTATGTCCTGTTTATTACTCTTAAAATGTATAACATTTTCAGAAATGCCCAGGATTTAAACCCAAACAGACTGGTTGGTGGATTGGTGGTGATTTGTATATTCTAGTATTCCACAAAAATAGAATAAATACTTCTTACAAGCAATGCTTTTACGGGCAGTGCTGTTTGGTAAGTGATCTGTGAGCCGGCGTCCCTCTCTAGAGGGTCTCAGGTTGGAGCCTAGAGCCAGTGCAGGCCCCTGTCATGAAGGGAGGACCGGACTGTCTCTTCGCATCTCCACTAGCTGCTCTTCATCTTTCTACTACACCCACTCTCTTTCTCACAGCATACTATTCATTAGGAATATACTTCATTTTTCATTTTGCCATGATAACCAAAGCTGGTCTGTTTGAGACCAATAACAAAAGGTTTGTAATTCACATTTAATGCAGAGGTGCATCCAAGATGAGCACCAGTAACCAGTAGGAAGATCCTATAAAACAAACCAGACCCTGGTTCTTGAGAGAGGCAGTGAAATATACAGTATATCTCTATCGACGAACATGATTTAAGACCAACATGCTCATGTGTGGCTTGCATCCGGCCAAGTAACAGTTAGCAGATCATCAAATGTCAGTTAGCATGCTTCTTTCCATGTCACATAATGGCGTATAGAATTATACAACATCCTTAGGTCAAATAATAAATATATAAGGCCCTTACCTCATCCCACTCTGAGGTGAAAGAGGGAGACTTCTCCAGCCTCTTACTGCCAGTGCTACAGTTTGAAACAGACTCGCTCCGACTGCTTAAGCACCCGTCCTCCTCATTAGGTGGTGACACGAGCAGGTCCGAGTCGGACTTGGAGAGGCTGCGGGCCAGCTTCAGGTCGCCTGGGGTGCGAGGCCTGCCGGCACCCAGCGAGTCCCTGGGTTCCTTGCTCACAGTGGCATAAATCGCTTTGGGGTCACAGTCTGTCAGGATGGCGGCCATTTTGGGGCGCAGAGATGACGCTACTGCTGTTGTTGTTGTTGTGGTTGATGTTGATGATGTTGTTGTTGCTGTCGTTGTTGCTGTTGTAGTTGTAGTTGTTGCTGTAGTTGTTGCCGTCGTTGTTGCTGTTGCTACTGCTGCTGGTGCTGGTGCTGCTGACTGCTTCGCTTTGCCCGGCCCTTTGGACTCAGGCTGGACCTGGCAGGATGACACCTCCCCCGGTAACCTGAAGGGCTCCTCTCGGCAGTCAAAGACG
Source organism: Chologaster cornuta (assembly GCA_025434125.1). Taxonomy (NCBI): domain Eukaryota; kingdom Metazoa; phylum Chordata; class Actinopteri; order Percopsiformes; family Amblyopsidae; genus Chologaster; species Chologaster cornuta. Next base: position 2,995 of record JAODVN010184955.1, read on the forward strand.
GGCGAGGATCCGTGCAGCAGGCCGGTGAACTGTTCGGGGACACCTGCTCCTCGTTCCTGGCCCTGCACAGAGTTATCTGTGGAGGGAAGGGGAGGGGGAATAGGAGAGTCTGTTGAGAAAGACAGCCGCAGAAGAAGGCTGAAACTAGACTAGACTCCAACTGAAGGGCCGTTCTCCGCAGCAGCAAGGCTAATAAGAAGCCGCCCACGCAAACCTCGCATACAGATCTGTAATTGTTTCCTATGGGGCGAGAGAGAGAAAAACAGGGAGGAGTGTGGAGAAAAAATGAATTCCTAACCCAGCTTGTAGTCGTCTGAGGACACTGCCGGTATCGCCAGCCGTTCAAGACATTCCTTTACACGCGCTCTTAAATCCTCTGACAACAGCAGTTTGCGAGAACTCTCTCCACACTTAAGTCCACACTCATATACACACAAGTCCCACTGCTTACGCAACCAACATGCACGCTGCCACACAAGATTGACAACATTTCAAGTCGCAAACAAAAGTGAAACAGACTTACTTTGTCTTCTGACACCTTTCTACCAACCAATCCCTGTTCCCAAGCCTCTTTTCTCCACTTTGATCTCCCACAGAAAGAAAGAAGGTTGGTGGGGAAGGGTGTTCATCTAACTCTAAACACTCTGGGTTAGTGGGTTAGAAGTGTGGAAAGCACCCTGCCCTATTAGAGCTGGTTCGCTGTGTGAGTGGCTGATTCTGCCACTTTGTCTTCTAATTCTGGACGTTAGCCGCAGCTCAGGGACAGACCCAGAACACTTGATACCCCTTCAGCCTGCCAGCCTCTCAGACACAATCCCAAATATTGGACTGTGAGAATTTGTGTGTGTGTGTGTGTGTGTGTGGTTACAGGTTCAAGGAGGCCAGAGACCTGTTGAAGCACTTTAAGTTTGCCCTTCGCCAAATGAGCGTGTGCTCAACTTTAGTTTCTCATGCAGATGGCTAATTCTAAACCTTCAAATAGGAGGAAAACATCTAGAACAGACTGTGAAAGACTCATATCCTGTTGAGCCGTCAGATGCTAACCTCTCAGTTGTTCTGTTGTCTTATAGGGTTTGTTAGCAACAGAGGAACGTGCCAAACGACGTCCTGAGCCCCCTTCTGGCCAGACACTTAATTTAGGAAAAATTTAATGTGTGTGTGTGCGTGCGTGCGTGTGTGTGTGCGTGTGTGTGTGTGTGTGCAAACACCCACCCCAGGCCGGTGTGTACACGCCCAGTGAGCAAATCAACCCATGCTCCAACAGTCAGGCGCCGTGCTAGCACTGGCTAACACAGCCAGGCGCCGTGCTAGCGCTGGCTAACACAGCCAGGCGCCGTGCTAGCGCTGGCTAACACAGCCAGGCGCTGTGCTAGCGCTGGCTAACACAGCCAGGCGCCGTGCTAGCGCTGGCTAACACAAGGTATTCTGTACTGCATTTCCCCTTCACTCTACTGCACGAGACACAGGCACCATTATAGTCGAGTGAGGTCACCACAGAAGAAGACGACATCTGCATTCCATTTGGCCCTGTGCAAACTACAAGTTTGACTAGTGATGTCGTGTCCGCTGAGCCAAAAACTATGTGCGTTATGCGTGGAGACATAACGCCATGTTCGATGTAGATAACTATTGGCAGATAGTTTATTTTCTTATTTTAATACAGAGAAGTTTCTTAAACTAATATTATATTTTAATATAATGAATACTGTATATTAGCAATGCTTAACGTGCCAGTTCCAGTTTTAAGTGCAGATGAGATGGACATTACTGTATATAGAACCAATTAACACCAAGGAAGAATTCTGTTTCACATTTCCAACCAAATTTCAAACCAAATGTGTTTTGCTGCCTCGCCAAGGTATGTCAATCAGCCTGTTTAAAACCAGCCAAATCCGATCTACTGCTCTAGAATTCTAATCAGGCATTCCCTGATAGCGCTAATCCTAGTCAGACACAAACTCATAGGCATTTCTCTGGGATTTGAGTGTTTCTCCCATAAATTATGCACTGCTTACATCTTCATCTTAAGACTTCTGCCAAAACTGACTTCATATTCAGTTTAAAGATGCATAGGATGACTACAAAAATCGGATAAACTGTCACTCGTGAGACATAACACTTAACGATCTTTAACGCGCTTCTGTTTTTCACCTTGGGCATAATTTTGTCCTATGGCAGTGAGATAGACAGCAGTTTCTGCTATGCAACACTACATACAACTACTATAAGGTCATATTTGACTATTAACAAAATATTTTAAAAAATTGCATCTCACCTCCAGAAGCACGTGGGACCACACGGGCCTGTCCAGGGGGCTGGAGAGTGTCTTTCGTCTTGCCAGGGGGTCTGAGGTCATTGGGAACAGTGGGCTTACGCTATTGAAGGGGGAGAGCAAAGATGGAAATGTTACTCACAGCTGCCAAGTGCTATCTAAGGCTTAGCTAGCTCGTTAAATGCTTCCCAGTGATGCGTTGCTGGTGGAAGGCCGGCTCGCACTACATCTGATTCTGTTTGGTTTAGGCACCCGCTGATTATAAGACGGATGAGGGGGGGACACATCAATCATTTGGTATGACAGACAGCTAAGGAGCCTGGCAGCTTCAGCTGGAACAGTGAGATACATAGACACAAGCAGACACCGTGCAAGCAAAGGGACAGCCTTAATAAAACACATCTAGTGGAATGATGAATACGAGAAGCCAACACAAATAGATGTAATGGGATAATAAATAAAAAGGACAGATTTACAGAGCCCTCCGGTTGCTAGCTCCAGCAGAGACAGTGGAATGGTAAGGACTATAAATCTTTAGCCAAGCCTCAGTGATGCCGGTTTAGAGAACCAACACTACAACAGATTGACAGTCAACTTTAGTGACACAAGCATATTGCTGGATGAAGTGCATAGAGGAAGATTTACATGCTGGGGTTTTGGTAGAGGACAAACACACAACAAAGCAATGCTGGGAAACAAGGAATTCCTTGAACACAAACACACACACGTGTTGTGTGGGGGAGTAGTGTACTGTAGTACTGTACTGAACTCACATTGAATGCAGACATTATTGTAATGTAAATACAATATCAGCCGGCAGCCTAAATTAAATCTCAGCTACTGCTATAAGGAGGATCAATTATGTAATATCAGCCTACCTGAGAAATGGCACTGGTAGAAGACTGCACTGTGGTGTGCTCATCTAGGGTGGATAGAAAAGATAACTGTTAGGTAATCGCTTAAGCAGGTATATCAACATCATTTCATTCAAGGTTGAATTAATCAACATATCCTCAACTTTATAGATGTGCTTTATAGGTTATGATAGCCAGGAGAGACATTGTGTTAGGCAAATGGGGAAGTGGTGTTTAATAAAATCATGTATTATGCATGTGGACATGTCAGGCTAATTCTGAATGACATTAGATACATTTGCCTGCCTTTAAGACCACGGGCGAATATAGTGACATGACAAAACAGGAATAAAAAGAATGACACCACTAATCGTTATTAATGTTTGTCAGGTGGAAGAGAAAACATTTATCAGCTATCATTTATCCAAACAAACTAGATTGAACCACATGTACGATTAAACTCCAACCTCTAATGGGAGGCGAGGAACTGACTAGGCGGAAAAATAGGAGGGTGACCATTTTAAAAACATCTACATCAACAGCCGGGGATCAGAATTGCCTGCTAATTTTATCCTTATTAATCCAATTACGCAGTTCCATTCGCCAGCCACTGGTAAAAATGGCCTTCATACATGTACGCCAAAAATAGTCTAGGGCATCATATTGAAAGTGATATTTAAGTTGGCCGTGACTGTGGCCTTTACAGTACCTAAATATAAATCAACCAAGTTATTAGATTTCAATTGGATGCATCCTTTTTAATATAATAATAATAATAATAATAATAATAATAATCTGATGATCTTTTAAATTGTCTTGAAGACTGACGATAGATACATTTGTTAAAAGGGACCTTGTGAATTACATTATATAAAAAGGAAACCAGCGTCATAGTCACGGACAACAATACATTTGGTTAATTACATAATGTGATCAAATGGAATATTTCATCCTGACCATCAGCACGAGGGGCAATACGGTCAATGGTTCTACTAGATCACTATCAGACGATGTTCTGTCCAGACACATGAATAAAACTTTTAAAGAAGCATACGTGTGGGAATATGAGCTGCTAGGATGAAGAGTCACGTACTTGCCTTGTATAACACAAACAGAAACAGATGTAACCCAAGAAATGCTTGGTGAGTAATGGAAATGAAAACACAACCGTATCCACATTAATCACTGCTTCCCTCTGGAGAAACACCACAGGGACGTGGGGGGGAGACACCTGCAGCACATTACCTTTATTTACGTGGCCATCGTGTCCTGGCTGGCCTTTGGTCTGCGCCGACAGCAGCAACTCGTACGTGTGATTCTCGTCCTCGTACACCGGCTCTCCCCTCCCGTCAATACTGCTGTTACTATACAGAGCCTGCAAAGGGGCATAGGGGAAATAGGGCGGATGGGGGGAGGTGGGAAGTAAAAGATGACACAAAAGAGAGTAAATATGAGATATTAAGAGGAGACGTTTCAGCTCCTTTGTGCTTTGGTGCACTACGGAGGGACGACAATGTGAGATGGAGGGGTCATAGTGCCAGTAATGAGTTGCTGCTATGCCACAGCACCATCTGCTGGCCAGATTTACATTCATAGTTTGTGTTGACAGCGTTTCGCAGTAGCGCGTATCATGCAATCTGCGCCTACTACGGACAGATGGGGGACACATGGGACATACGCGTTGCATCTCCCTTTACAGGCGGATGGGATGTCTGTGTTGCATTTGGTCATCTGATAATCTTTGTAATCACGTTCGCATTGAAACTCATTGTGATAGGCTGACATGCATTGACAACACATTATGCAGACTGAATAGTAGTGTGGGAAACCAAGCATTTTTTTTCTCGCATTTTATTATTTATTGTGAATTTTTGTATGCTATTATTATATGATCACTTCTGATTTCTGATCATTTCAGACATAAATAGTCTAGGGCATCATACTGAAAGTGATATTTAAGTTGGCTGTGGCATTAGAATCACATGTACATTTTTATGATGTTGATGTTCATGGATTTGTTTATAAAGTGTATATACCATTAGTCACACGATACAATGTATTATTGAAGCAAACGCTGTCAGCTCTCAAATGCTTTTTATTTTATGTATTTATCTGCTACACAGGTAGAAAAATATTTGTATTAGTAAAATATCAAACATTTTCCATAAAACCTTCGGGATTTAGGGAGTCATTTTTACCCAACCCCTTAGTCCTTAACGGGTTAACTAAAATGTGAGAGAAAATAAAATAAGGAACCACGGTTTACATCCTACGTTAACTCGTTAAATTAGTGTGAAACATGCTGCCTGGTTTAGTGTTGGGCAAACCTATCAAACCTTGTCAGTTGAAATTAAATACGCAAGTGCTCTTTTCCAAATTACTCTCAACTCAGAAATGTAAAGTTCCTTAATATTCTCTATGTTGAGGCACACAGTTCACCAAATATGCTCTCTGGCACCATCCATACACTTCTAAATCCCTTCTCTGTTTTTATGAGCCACTGTGTGCCCAGTGCACTCAGATGGATATTTAGTAAGGTTTTAATTGAGCAGAAGGCAGAATAGGCTCAGTGGGGAGCCTATGCTGTACCATTAAGAAGACATACCACTTTTAGGCAGAGTTTGTTTTTAGAGCTACCTCGATGCTGACAGCCACAGTTAAACTACATGTTTAAGTGTTACATGTCCAATATGAAAAAAGACACAATGAATAAACAACAAGATATCCATTGCCAACAAAGTCTTGTTATATTGCTCGTACCTCCGAACTCACTTCTTCTTCATGGCCAGGGAGTGAAGGATGACCCTGGCGATCTTTCTGTAAATGACGATGAACACCACTTAGCAAATTATTACTAACCGTCTCATTTGAAACTCACATTTACCACTTATGTATAATGCAGTGAAATATTGCACCACAAGAAGCTAACATGGGAGACAAACAGAACGCTGACGCCCTCTAGTGGAATGTCTGAACAAAATGCCAGCAGTTTCTATCCACTTCGTTTCTCATCTTAGTTTAAATAAATACTACAATAGTAACCTTGCCAGCTTCGCTGTCTGGGCGACCAGAGTCCCTGTCAGAGGACTTGCCACTGGCAAGGCTGTCCAAGGAGTGGCAGGAAGTGGCTTCAAACAGTGCCTCATATGGGCTCTCTTCCTCAGGCCCGGGGGCCAGCCCCGAGATGAGCTCGCTAACCTTCTCCAGATCACCTGTAGAGACACACACACACACAGCGCAGCCGTTAATAGCTGCAAACATAGGCAAGAAAACCACATTTACCTTGGGCAAACGTGGTCAAATTGTGGTGCATTTACTGCTGACCCAAGTGCTACTACAGCAGAACTTCCCTTCAGATCTGTGAAATGCAATAAACCCTCACTTCTTTTACTACGTGGGCTGGGAGTCTCCTCTGGCGGGGGGATGGGTGGGGGTGGAAGCTTCAAGTCAGGAGGTTTTCCACTCATGTGACCTGCAACAAGAGATTATATCACAACTAATTTCCCCTCTGGGATTATTACAGCACGCTTTATCAACATAGCGTCCCCGCGGCTGTGCTCTTCAACAAGGGCTTTACCTTGGATGAGAGCTGCAATCTGCCTGCTGTTCTGGGAGGGCATGTCTCTGACAGTGTCCAGCGCCGTCAACCCCTTGTAGTCCACCATATTCACATCGATGCCTGCACACGGAGAGAGGGGCAGATGTTGCATTTCAGAAAAAGATGAAGTGCTTTCACTTAAGAGTCGTGCATGCTTGGAATGTTTTCCGCAACGTGACTGGGAGTGAGTCATCTCACAGTGAGTGACATTCCTTGAGATCAGGGTTCTCAAAGAAAGCTGGTGGAACTTGAATTTCTGACCTGCTCGGAGGAGTGTCTGGACCACATCCGTCTTCCCGTACAGAGCCGCTTCATGGAGGGCACTGCCCTTCTCCGTCTGACAAACACGAGCACAGCGTCGGTGAAACAGAGAGTGACAGACCGACTGAGGTCAAACTAAATAGAACAAATACAATGTAGAATCGTCTATGATGATATTTCAAAACAGCGCAAATCTGTATGGAATTACTTACGTACTCAATATGCACAAACAAACAAACAAATCAAAGTAGTTGGAAATAGCTTTGTGTTGGATGGACAAATTAGTGCTTGCCTGAGAGAGGAATGCCCTGAGTCTGATACCAGCAATGGCAAATGATAAACATACAGCATGACCTTACTAGTTATTATGCCCCTAATGAGTCTGTACACATGTGAGCAATAAGGGAAGAGCCATCTAAAGGATTCCATGCATTAAAGGGCAAACATTCATGTACACCCAGTAATGTGTTGAAACAGCATTTCAATCACTTCATTTAGGCACAGTTAGATTTCTTCTGAAACCTGCAGTGATTGACCTAAAGATTTGCCCTACCTTTGATTCAATAAAGAATCCTATTTGTGAAAATACTGTGCTGGGCAGTTATGTACGACCCACTGCCCAAGCAGCCACCTCTTGGGACAATTATTGGCTTCAGAAATCAAACCAAGCTAACTGAAACCTGCAGGATGTAGTAAAGAGCCTTGAAGGACAAGAGAGAGAGAGAGAGAGAGAATGCCACTAGGTCAGGTAGGTCCACCAGGGGGAGCAGTACCAGCTCAACTACTGAGCAGCAACTTCTTTCAGGTTTAAACATGATTTATGACGTGACAGCCTATAGTAACAGTGAGTAAGAGACATACACTATGCAATTAATGAATTCCAATCATTCACCTCCAACCTACTGTACACACACACCTCATAGTTGATGTCCATGCCCGTGTCCAGCAGGACTTGGACCACTGCCAGGTGTCCGTTGCGCGAGGCCAAGTGCAGGGGTGTGTGTTTCTTGGTGTTGCAGCAGAGCAGGTTGGGGTGGGCCACCAGGAGCAGCTTGACCACCTCCAGGCGCCCGTAGAGGGCCGCCAGGTCCAGGGGGGTCTCAAACTTGTTGTTCCTCATGGTGGGGTCCGTCAGCTCCTCCAGGAGAATCCGAACCACCTCGAAGTGACCATACTGGGCGGCACAGTGCAGGGGGGTCTCGTTGTCGTTGTTCTGTGGTGTCATGGGCCACAGAGAGGAGTTAGCGGAGACGCAGAGGAACACAGGGCGGTCTGGTTGGAGGAGGGGTGAAAGATTTAAGGGGGGGGGGGGGGTTGATTGTGGTGGTTAAGGAGCACAAAAAGGTGACTAGTAGACGTCACAGTGAGCGTAGTAAGCCAATCGGTGCTTGGAGACCACCCACCAAATTAGCAGCAGCTGTGGAGGGGGGATGGGGGAAGAGAGCGCCGGTCTGGGTGGAACACTGGGGGCCCGGGGAAAAGGACTGGCAGATTTGAAGGGCGGAGTCTGTTTGCATGCGTGGCAGACTGGGAGGGGCACTAGGGGTGTAGGGGGCGGGGCTAGGATGGCACTACATGCCAGTGACACAAAGGCTGGGTGAAGAGGCTCGTGGGTTGGCAGGGACCTCCAGGACATGACGGCCTGCTGGTTCAAGGGTGTATGACAAATGACCAGACCTGCCATCATAATAATAATAATAATAATAATAATAATGTTTTGACATTTTCCTCTTGATGATGTGGCGTCACACTGCTCCACAATGGACCTGTCGCCAGATAAGAGTTAGCCACGCCCAAGGACGGGTCTGTCAGACAGCTGACCCACATAGCTCTGAGCTGACCATAAAACCAGAGACGACCAACCTCGCGTCATTACCAATAATGGGAGAAAAACTGAAAAACGGAAGGATATCGGTTTCACTTTCTCATTTACATCTAGTAGCCCATTATTTAATTTAAGTAGAAATAAAACAGTTCACTGTCTGCAGCCGGTACATTCCCGCGGCGAACGCAGTGATTCTTGTTTATCAGACAGTGTGGTGTGTAGAAACCTATTTCGGCCTTGTGATTAGTCAGATTGCCTGTCAATTATACTCTGGTGAAAGGTCCATTGCAACACACTTGAACAGCTTGCACAACTGTGCATGACATGGGCACATATTCTGGGGGAAATATGCATAAGAAATAAGCAAGTGTATCAGAGGTAAATGTGAATATCACCCAATCTTTTTTCCATTTAAAACTCAAACGTGGGTTTCCTTTATAAAAATAGGTTGGGTGGGAGGGTTGTGAGTTATGAACTAGTCCTTTTGTGGTGTCAGGGCTGAAACAGTTCTGGCAAGAGGCGGGGTGTGACCCACTGATTAACAAGCAGTACCACACAAGTGCTAGCATCTGTTCTTAGTGTTGCTACGGCGTTAGCATGTTTGCAGAATGCTTATGCTTAGAAAATGACATTTTGGTTTGATGCAGAATATCATAACTATAGTTTGATGTCACAATGTGGCTTTTATGGGATTAGATACACAAGACAGAAGACTGTCTGACATTTAGGTGCCCTGGTATTTATTGGTCTGGAGAAATGCATAATGTGCTGTGAGATAAATGTACGCAGGAGAGTGATTCTATAAATATCTCAAACAGCCATATTTGTGCTTACTTAACCAACATTAATATGGTAAATTACTAACGGGCATAGAGAGAACTCTTAACCCTAAACCGAGTGAAAGCTACATATCAATAAAGAAACAAGTGAGTAGCCAAAGTGCATGGCTAACAGGCTTGTCAATGTGTATTGCTAACCTGTATGTGCATAATAAAACAACTACACACAACAAAACAATGTACAAATACATAACAAACTGTCCAGAAACAGAAACTCCATAAATGTGTATTAATTAAAAAACAGGGGTTACATTTAATTAATACAAACTTTGTTTTTCAAAGTGTTGTACACAAAGATATAACTAAACCAAATAATAGTGAATACCTACATTTACAAACCCAAACACCCTGACCATGTGCTGCCAGCAGGGGGCAAGCCATATAATGCATGAGCTCCACTGAAATGACGGTTTATCAATCTGTATTGGCCTGTGCCTCATTAAGCAGAAATGACACAGTAGCACTCATGGTGGTTCTGGCTATTATCACTATGTTCTGTCCTAGACACTTTTCTGACGGTTACATGGAACACTGCAGCCAGGGCACATTAACGCATTACACCACTCAAAGGTAAATCCAAGTAACAACTTGCATGTGTGAAAATCAGGAACAAATGTTTAATAGACACATAAAGTAACAGTGAGGCAAACTCTCGGCTTCTTTGTACTTGTCACGCATTATGCACACGGGCGTGGCAGATACTGCCAGGCTCTGCAAAACCACGTAGTAAAGAGAGTGGGTCACCAATACCAGACATGATCTTAACACCGACAAGGCCTGAGAAACTGTCAAGAGAGGGCCTCCAAGGACACCGTCGTGCTAGCTTGAGACGCTCTCTACGATATAGAGATAAGAGGCTAGTTTAGATTAAGTTGTCACCAGCTCTAAGACACTCACCAAGCCCCACTGCCAGATGGCACCAGCGCCTAAACTGGTTGTCTCTTTATTGTGGGTTTCTTTTTAAGATGGAGACACACAGAGTCGTACTACACACTCCACTGACATAGCAGGTCACAGCTTGCGTTGACAGGAGGGTGAGGGGTTTATGAGGAACACAATGACACACCCCAAGGCCTGAACTGCAAAAACAACATTTAGTATAAAGCTAATATAGATAAAACATGATGGGATCTTGCAATGGAAAAGGGACATATACGTTTCTCAGCCATTAGTCATGTTGTGTTGTGTTGTGGCCGTGCTAACACACACGCACACACACACATCTACACGATCCTTGCTAGGTAGGGATGTCAAAAGAGCATGCTGTCATCTGATGTGTCGAAGGTTTTGTCATCATGCTAGATGGCTTTTTAGAGAGATTTGTATGACCTCAGCAGAAAGGCACACATCACATGCTGCAATAACACCGGATTTATTGATTTACAAGGTTTACTACTTCAATAATACACCACCAAATGTCCATAAAACTAAGTAATTACAACTGCAATGGTATTCAGCTACAGGGATATCCAACTTTAGTGAACGAGAACCAGAGTGCGTTATATTTTTTGTTAGCCTCCACAGTTAGCCGCCCCCAACCCCACATACAGTTTAGGGCCCCTGGATCATTTATGCAATGTTCAGTGTGCTGTTGCTGTGTGTCAGCCAGCCTCTGATCCATTAGCCATGGCTGACCAGCCGCTTGACTCAGACCTGCAGACGGGCAAAGAGCAGCCGTGTGACTCAGATGCTGGCCTACAGCCTCCTGTGAGGAAGCTATGTTAAATGTGCTCTCATATGAGGCCAGTGGTTCTGCAAGGGCTCTCCCAACGCAATGTGGTCTCGTCTCTAAACCCTGGGCTTTTAAGGAATCAATTCCAAATAGAATATTGACAAATTACTCTAATAGTTAAACTGGCCAGGTTTGGTTTTACTTTAGTATGGCTGGCTGGCTGTATTCCACCTTTGTTGGAATTTCTATTTATCTGTATTATGCCACATTCTGTGTTCTTATGTTATCTATATTTGTGTTGTTGGTGGTGAAAAAATTTGATAATTTAGGCTACCCGTTAATCACTTAAACACTTACATATTATTCCAGTACTGTCAGTTATTAATGGAAAAAACCCTATTTCTAAATTATGAAAATGCTGAAGACGTATATAGAAAAAGCAGAAGCACAAGTCATAATTGGACTAAGAGTGCTGAATACCCATAAATGAAAATCAGACAATAATTTTAGCTGTAAATCAGATTGGCCTTCAAAATGCATAGCTAATAACTGCCTGGACAGACCTCGTCAGAAATCCCAATTTTACAGCAGAGCTAATTAAAAAAAAACTAAAAAAACACCTAAATTAGGCATAAATCCATGACCTGCCAGTCCACTATAGTTACTGTAGATGTCAGTGCATGGCTTATCAATTGCCAAAGTCCTTAATCTAAGGATTATATGATAAAGTGTGGTGCCATACACTGTGGAATGTTGGGAGAGAAGAAAAGACTTAGATGTTGTGAAGCTACTGAGAATTGGAAGACGCTAACACGCTTTGACTTGTGACCTCCGTCACGTGACGTGGTCACTGGCAGCAGTATAAGTAAGTGGTTACGTTGTGTTGCCCCCCCCCCAAGAGATGGTAGGAAGGTTTTAAGTGATGGGGAAGGGCAGAATGCTGTGTCACAGGGCTGTACCCTATCACTAGGCCTACATCCCATCATCCACGCTCAGAGAAAACCACACCCCATTTCTGTATACAAGTTTTAAGAGATTTGCAGATTCTCTTACATTCTCTTAAGTTTAACAAGAAGTAATGCACTTGGGCGGTGATATTTTCATTTAAAATAATACCACATTTTCTTCCCAGACTTAGGTATTAAAGATAAACCCGTTTAGCTTACTCATCAAATGTTCAATAGAAAAGAGGCTTAGTAAGCAAACAGCACAACCATCTAATTGTCTACCAGCTGTAGCGTAGGCGTGTACATATATATTAATATAAAAATATGAATTAGTTGTAAAATGGGAAATTCAACAAACAAATTGTTTATCTACCTAGCCTTCTATCAAAAAAAATATCATCTGGTCTATTTTTGTCTAATCCAATTAATTAAATGTTATTAAATATACCTCTGCTTCACAAGGGCTCCCCCGCAGAACAACACAAATCATGTTAAACAAACCAGGCCTTTGATTAAATCCACTGTATAATCTGCAAATATATATTCTCAAACAGAATATATTGTCATATTGACCAACCATTACGTACTTTTTCATCCATCATAAATACAGAGATTACTTCCTTTTAGATAATAATATTAATAATAATAACACTCACAACAATACATTTGATTTGAGGATGCCATAGATGTAATAGGGGATGCGTTTCATCCAGTGGTTTCACCATCAATGCATCACCCTTGATGCAATGAGCACACAAGCGCTTCATAACAAATAACCAGAATGCCTTTGAGGGGTTAGGTAGCATCTCTGATCTGAAACGCTCTTCTCCTCGCCAGCCATCAACAGCTGGCTCCCACCAATAGGAAGCGCAGGAGTCACTGGTATGCAAATATTTCACCATGACAACGAAAACAGGGGTTCCCTTCCATTAAATGATAAGATGTCCCCTCGAGGGCACTTCGGCTGCTTGTGCGAGCCTATATCGGCTGAGATGAGGAAGGGGCAGAAGGGGGTTGTGGAGGAAAGTGGCAGACACACTGTATCGAGGGCCAGGAACAGGATCATTGTGAACTCGGAGCATTCTGTGGGCTTTGTGCCCAGGGAGGAGGAGAGAGAGAGGAACAAGCTCTCCTCTGCAGATAATGAGGGAGCGGAGTCTGAAGAAACGACTGAGGGCGATGCCATCAGATCCCAGCTTACCCGGCAAGCTTTCCAAATACAGCCTGCCTAACAGATAAAGCCTATATGCTCCACTTCCAACATGAATGTGTTTACAGGCGTGCAGTGCCAGAATGTTACGGCCTTATCATGAATGCTCCAGCAAGCCATTTCCTCCTGTCTGAGAGGCTGCAATTGGTCATATAAGGGGAATGTGCTGTAGGGAAAGCCCCACGCATATCTGTGCCTGGGTCAGAAACAGGTAAAGGGGAAAATAGACTAAGTTTACTCTAAAAAGGGGGTCAATGAACACATTCATAACGCAGCATAGCATGCTAACATGCTGTGAAACATATAACCAAAACACACACTACTAATAATTAATCTCAGGCTGACTAGATCACTGTGGGTGGGAAACAGACATTCCTAAAGGCACACAAGTGTTAAATAAATAGATTAATAACATTCCCGTGAGACATTAGGAGCATTATTAAGTACAGCAGACAAATCAAGAGAGACACTGTCGGTGAAAAATAAGTGCTTTGCGGCAGGCTGGCCCGTTAACGCCGAGACGTCCTGGCTGGGTGCTACTGTGCTACTGTGGGTGGGAGGTCCTCTGTGAGGCCTGCCCTGTGCCACAGTCCACCACGTGTGTCCAGTCCACTCCCTGACACTCCCCATCCCTGTCTCCTTCAGTCTACCAGGTTGTGTAGTAGCCTACCAAACAGCTGCACAACCAATCACCAAAGGCGATATCACCATGACAACGTCACCCTCTTCCTCTCCCCGGCAAAGCAGGCTATCACAACAGACGTGCACACACACACACCCAATAGTAAACACACATGTAA